>DWAO01000594.1:0-24073 GCA_018230605.1 Heliconius congener
ATACTTCCGTTCCCCACTTTCCACGGAATTCTCGAGGCATGCGTGTTGAATGGCCAAAATGAACAGAAATTAAAATATTTAATATATTATTCCCCCGAGTGGGAATTGAATTGTCAGTTACCTAACTAGTAGATATCACGATGGCACGATACATAATATGTGTTTCAAACTCAAAATAATCTTTATTCAAATAGATGTTTTACAAGCACTTTTGAGTTGTCAAAAAAAAAATCAAAGCTAGCATCGGCTCGGAAGGCATTTATTGAGAAGGGCCGGAAACTTAAAAGTTGCTCTTTTTATAGAATGTCTCAATTTTATTGTTATATGATATCAAATATCCGAAATGACATCCAATTGATATTAATTCCATACATTTTTAACCGGTAAATAAAATAAACAGTGTTAGACTTTACTTTTCAGTGTTGTTTTTACAACTACTTCTGTAGTAGTAAATTTAGAATATATTAGAGAATTTTCAATTATATCATAATTACGGTATATGTAATGTATTTATTAAAATGTGAAACACGTGTATCCCAATGATTTTAGGTAAAAACATAGCCATATCACTAGGTAATTTATGTACATTTGTTTAGTTATCACACAGGAAACTAGAATAGTATGTCAGTACTACATTACAGTGTATTGTATTGGTTGTTATCGTGCTTTCACTTCGACTTTTATGCTTACTGCATTGCACTTTGCCTCCTTAAGTCCTTGTTTTTAATTATATTTTTAGTACTAGTTCAGGAAAAAATGCGAAAACTATACATTAGCGGTTAAATCCTAAAAAATCCTACCTTTTAAAGCTAAATTTGGTATTAGCTCAAGTTTCAGTGAGGTATCAAATGAAAGGGCTCTGGCTTAGCTAAGCTCGAATTTCAGAAAAAGCTTGAGGCCTCCAATTTTTGTACGGAACCCTCGGTGGGCGAGCCCGACTGGCGCTTGTCTGGTTTTTCCCATATCGTTACTATATTGGTTCTTTGACTGTTCTTTTGATGGTTTTCATATAAGTTAAATATGTAGTTAGTGAATTACAAGATGAATTTTGATTTAATAAACAGTGACCTGTGACTTAATGGATAAGTTTACATCACTTTATTTTGCCTATACTCAAAGCTTTTTAACTTCCAAGGTTGAACCTGGGGAACCTTATAAGTAAAAAAAAAATGTTATTCACCAAATATTTGTCACAGACGTTAACGTTAAGAATATAACTGAAATAAGGTCAACTGTAAAATGTAAATTTTAAATTTTAAAACATACGATAATTAATAAGTATTTTTTATATTATTCTAATATCGGACAGCATTTTTTAAGTAAATAAATTTATTTTTATAATGTTGGCATTAAATATTGCGATAAACAAATAATGTGTGGCTAGCATGCAGTATGTGAACTGTAATCAAATACACGGATATTAAAAAGTTTTAGTTGACTTAAAACGTAGGTGACATGATTGAACACTATGTTTTTATATAGTTGGAATTATTATTTTTTTTTAATTTACATAATAGATTTTACAAGGTCTTCTGCTTATGAGAGATTACTCATTCGTTGTTCCTCACTTTCCATCGGCAAAGACTTTCCTTATGCAGGTGGGCAGGTGGTTATTTAAACCGGAATAACGGAGAATAAGAAAATGAAAACATGCCCCTAAATGGTATTCGAACTCACAACAGACTATGTTAAAACAAACTAGCCACGCCACGTCAGCGATATGGTATTAAATTAAGCTATTAATAGTTTTAAATCTCTTTAAATAAATTAAAGAATGTGTTCGTTTAAAGAAAATGACGGGGATCGTTTTAAAACCAACCAATAAAACAAACACATGTTATGAACTACTGGTCGATAAGATTCCTTATCAACGCCTTGCCTAACTAGAATTTGAGCGCTTTAGTAACCTTTTATGTTTTTCATATAACTACGTAGAAAGTTTTACGATTTAGATATAATATATATGAAAAGTACGCCAGTCGTGGCGCAGGAGCACAATCCTGTGACTGTAAACGTGACAGGTGGCTTCGATCCAAACTCGAGAAAATTAAATATTTAATACTTTCCCGTCTTCCTTCTGGTGTCAAGGCAAACCACGGCGTTGAGTTTCGCCGCTCAACACGCTATGCCTCTAGAATTTAGCACCAAAAGTGTATCTTAACACTAGGTTTCCTGCTGCGTGTTATTTTTACACAACTAACAGTTTACTGAACTGTGATTTATTTCGTTATCGTCACCATCGTTGATACGATTCGAGTTACAATTGTTTTAATTATATTTCAATTTTCTTTGTTGTATGCGAGCGTCGTAAAAGTGAAAATGACCTGTATATTTAAATTCACATTTTGAATAAAATGAATTTATTTAACTATTAAGCGGGTGCTGACTAGTAAAAATGAATTGCTAGTTTTTCTTTCACAAGTGTGGTGATAAATCTTAGGTCAAATATCTGTAGAAAAAGCTGCTCCTTTCTCTAAAAATTGGTTGAAAAGTTTTCCGCTTAATGATCAGTGTATGAACCATCTTTGCCGGAGTTAAATTTACCTTGAACAAATTTCTAACGACGACTATTTTTAGTATTTTTATCTAATCTTATATTATGAACCAATTGGGACCTACACTAGAATTTTAAGATGTTTGATTTTATTATGTGTTATATAGAAAATAGAAAAGTTTTGATCACATTCAAATAGTTTTAAATTTTTCAAATTAACAAAGGCCAAAACAGATTAACAAATATAATCAAAATAAATTAATGTAAATTAAAACTGCATACAAATAATATAATTCGAAAATTTTATTCAAATGTTCATGGGACCTTTGAAATTTGAAGGTTACTTAATGTTTCCTTCATGTGGTCGTTTTTATCAAACGACTTCCAGGTTACACATTCTGTCCAAATAAGAATGAACTTTAGATTTTAATATAGAAAGTTCGTCTTTGTTTGAGTTGTGAGATATTCATAAGGTCAACTTGCAGTGGTCGGGTGACAGAGGCGAGGTGGCGACCTGTGTGGCTCATATATGCATTACAATTGGTAATTCAATCGCGTCATTGTAGTCTGCATATACGTAGATGTATAGCTGGCTTAAACATATATGCTGAAATCAGATTCTTTTTCTGACTAGAAAAATATAGTCTTTTATACGAATAATTTTAAAGGTTTTTTTTAGTTTAAATGTATTAATTTTAAATGAAATTGAAATATTTATAATGTGGTAGGAAATAAACGTAATCGGTATGAACAAAGTTAGTAATTAGTCACATATATGTAGGTGCCAAAAGTTATTATTATATTATAATATATATCTTTTGTAATGTTTTTATACAATCCTTGCTTTTTATTATCACCCTTTTTTAAGAACCTGTGATTGAATCTCGTAAATAAACATTTATACATTCTTATGTGATACAAATTTTAATATCAAAGAAGCTATAGAATATGTATTAGTGTTTCATAGCAGTAAAATGGCAAAATTATACGAAAATTCCTATACAAAAAAACAGGAGAAAGATATTTAAAAGGAGTTCTTTTTACAGGTAATAATGGGTGATAGAGCAGCGGCGGAGAGAGCCTGCAAGGACCCCAACCCTATAATAGACGGAAGGAAAGCGAACGTCAACCTCGCCATCCTAGGAGCTAAGCCCAGAGGAAACTTAGCGCCAGGTATGTATGGGATTGAAATACATTTGATGGAATAAATAAATTTTAATAATAGTTAGGTAGATTAAATAAATGATTGATTATGATTATATTTTATCAGCGTAACTGTTTAACATATTCACAGATTAAGGAAAACAGTTAATATAAATTGCATGGCAATAATATGACATCATAGGACGTGGTAATATGAGCAATTTCTTAGTTAAAGATTTTATATTTATTATAAAGAATCGTAGTGTAACATTACAGGATCTAAAGAAGCCAAGAAGGGTAAGTTTAATAAAAGAAATCACGGGACCGTTGACGGGGTCTTATCGCGGCTCAGTTGTTTCTTGAACATTTGTAGTAGCATGTTTTTGCGTTCACACGTAACCCTTTTTTAACCGATTTCTGTAAAAGGAGGATGTGTTATCAAATCGAGTGTATTTTTATTATGTTTGTTACTTCAGAGCTTCCACTTGATGAACCTATTTTAATGAATTTTGTCCATTTCTGACAATGGTATCGATCTAGAAAATCACATAAATTTACTTTAAGAATGTACGCAACAAATGGAAGAATAACTCAATATCCAGCTAACCGATTTCAGTGATTCTTTTTTTATTAGAAAGGATAAACTTTAAGGGTATTTTGATATAAGTTAGATTAGATCAGAAGATTATGTGATCCGGTTGACATAGAAAAAGCGTGTTTTTTGGTTATTGTTAAAAAATATTTTAAAATTCTGTTTCGTTTGATGAACCGGCGCGCGTTGTCCTCACAAAAAATGTTCACAAACCAGCGATACTTTGCGTGTGACAACGCTCTGCGGGGGTTACTTACATGTGACGAGTACGTGTTGATTAAACTTCAAATCTTTATTAATAAACTAGGTTATTTATATTTTGCAATAAATTATACTATATTAAGCTATTTTAGTATATCACGTTTATTTAGGTTTTATTAATTTTTAGAGTTTCGTACTTTAAATTGAAACTGTTAATCCTTATAATTACTTTGTTGTCATTCTATTTATTTGTATGTTCGTTTATTTTAATAAGTGCAAATGGCCACAATAGAAAGTTTATCAACTTCTTAAAATTAACGGCGATGTACAATCATAAAATTGGTACGTAGCCCTTCGCGGACGATTGTCACTCGTACTTGGAAAATTTTCGATAAACATAACATAGCCTTCAAGATAGGATATGCTTTAGGATACTATAATGATAACGACATGGATCGTTTAAAATTTAGCTATCATATTGTTTAAATATAAAATGCTATTTATAAATTACATTGGCAGATAGCTAAAGTCCTTTGGCAGTGAAGTGCCAGTTCATCTGATAAGGCAGCCAACAAGGCAAGTCAGTGTTCACTATTGGAGTACCTCTCAGACTTCCTATGAAATTACCGAAAATTTGGCAACAATCCAGACGTTCAGTATAATTTTATTGCTAAATATATTATTGCAAAACCATAAGGTATTATTTTAGGTGCTAAATTAAAAATTAGCAAATAGAAAACGACATTGAATAGAAGACACGACACCTTTGATCTAATTAACCGATTTGTCTTAGCAATGTAATTATTATTGACAAAAATAAATAAAATCCGCTTCACGCATACAGCAGCGTAGGTAGAAGGAACCTAGTGTTAAGACACTATATTCACTTTGCTCCGAATTCTGGAGGCATTGGGTGTTGAGTGGCGGAACTCAACGCCGCTCTTTGCCTCGACACCAGAGCGAAGAAATATAAATTTAAATAAAAGTCGATTTTAACAGTCACAATTTGTGCTCCTGCGCCACGACTGGACTTTCATTGGCCAGGAAATTGTTGTTGACAGTTTAAGAAAAATCATTTAATGTCAAAAATCATAATTTTTTTTCAAGTATAACTTTCGTCGGTTAAATTGCTTGCTGATGGCATTAATAATTAAGTTTGATAAATAAATATCAATTTGCTCTCGCTATCAGCAATTAGATAGTAATATTTTATTTGTGGTTTATCTTTGAGTGCCGAATTATCTACTCAATGTTATCAAAACGTTCACTGAAACTTTTATAAGAAGTTTTATTTGACTATATTACAATTTACTAGTATTTTCTTCCGCTTAGTAACGAGAAGCTAAATACATACATTTACATGTTTGCATATGAACATATATTTAATTAATTTTGGGTAACAGTAAAATCAAAATGGTTTCAACAAAAGATAAATCTCCTATTTAATTCGAATCAACGTGTTGCCCATGTTTTAAAGTAATATATTTCTTATGGCGTTAAAAGCCTACAATGATTACTTTACAACGTTCAAACAACATTAACATAAAGATCAAAACAATTATCTATATTGTTAACATGCTTATGACTTCCTTTCTTGACAGTGTACTATGCTTTATAACAAATCGATAGAAATTGAAACTTGAAATACCTGACCACAGAGTCACTAAAATGTGACATGCTATCTAAGCATTTATTTTTTGAGCATGTAAACTCACAATCCCATGTAAGTTTTTTTTAAGTTTTACAAACCTGAGTGTTCGACGGTGACGTGTTCACGCCATGATTAGCGGAACAATCCGCCCCTCCGGAAGTCCCTAAACGCTCGGAACCGGAAGCCAGTAGGAGGCTCGCTAATTGATTGGACCCTGCACGCAACCCTTGTAATGTTGCGATTGCGGTGAAATGTTGGTAACACTTCAATTTATGAACCAACTGTTGGGTGTGAGGATTTTAAGGCAGTTCTTTTTGGCTACACTTATGCCGTTGATGTAATTGAAAGTTAAATATATTATTATTTAATATATTAACTTTACAATGTAACCTTTGCACTTCTTCAATAGGATTGAATACTTATGAAACGTGGTCAGTTAGCTATAAAACTAATCATAGGATATTTTTTTCTATACGATTGCCGTATCTTTTGGATAGTCAAAAGGAACATAGCGATATATAACTAGAAAATAGATATAATAGACTATTAATTTTTACCATATCCAGACTTAGACTTCAGGTAACTATAGAGGTACTATAATTTAGATATTTAATATAAGCACTTCAAATTTTATAAAATATTAGCGTCCCGTCCGCGGCTTCGTCCGCTTGAAATACATGATTATTCATTTAATAAACAGAATTGACTGACAACTACAATAACTTCTAATATGATTTTTTATTGTTATAATCTGTAATCTTCAATTCTATCAGCCAAGCTGACTCCGCATATCCTACGAAGAGATCGCATCTCCACAGTATTCATCTTTCTTTCATTATATATATATTTTTGACAAATGAAGCATATGTTATTTCCACTTTATTTCAATCTCATTCACGTCCAATATCATTGAATTGGTACTGTAAATTGGTCAACGTCAACGCTTGAAACAGTGAAAGGATAAAAGACAGACAGATAGACAGAGAAAATGACTTTTACGTTTATATCAGTATCGATGTTGGCGGGCGTTACGCTTTAGTTATAAATGATACATATCATCTTATCTTATTATTTAAGTAAGATAACATTACAAGGTACGTGCTATTTTATGTATTCGTTTTATTGTATGACGTTATTTAATTTTTTTACGAGATGATCTGTACTTTTTTTCTTTAAAAAAAAACATATTTTTTATATATTTAACAAACATTCAGGCTTTATGCAAATAAAACTAAAATTAATAGAATTTAAAGTTTTTATAAATAAAATATTCATATAATAAATATATAACCTATATACAGCCTATAAAAATCAAATAAATGAATCTAAAAATATACATATATAATTGACAAGATTGAAAAAACGTCAAAACCGTTTTATTTATACATCTATAGTCACAGATAAAACATGGAACTTTGAGAATAATTGCTGCTGTAACCTCTGCGACAATGACATGCATAACGTACTTCCTGTTTGCCATTGAATTGTGTTCTTTTGATAACATCAATCTGTTTATCTCAAAGACCAGGTAAAGTGCTATCTAATTTGTAGCAGAAATAGCGATACAGTCATAGTAGTGAACAACAAGGTGTTAATATAACCAACGCTAGAAAATTATTAAATTGGCATTTTATACGATTTCGCGTTATCTTTTTATTTATATTTAAATTAAATAGGCTAATAAATTACTTATCGACATTGTTAAATATCAATATTCTATTGAGATGTATTACAGTATACTAAAATTTGGTTATCTTTTCGAAATGTTAACTTAACTTAACGTCTAACGTTACTTAAAAAATTATACAATACAGAAACCAAAGCGGTTGTGACCTACTTTAAGATCCAAGTAAAAAGGAAACATGAGAGCTAAAACGAGAAGACCTAATAATGCTAAACCATTTAGAAGCTGACAAACCAGCTGACAGTGAACATTGAAGTGTTGAAAGTATACGAATGGTTCGCATCATTACTTGTGTTTTGCGGAGGTCTTATTGTTTGGTTTTGCAGGTAAATACGAGGGAGAGGAGAGGGGGAGGGGAGGGGGGAGAGCGAGGCACAATGGGTGCGGGCGCGCATGACGGGCCACCTGGCCGTGGTGTACCGGTCCGCCATATGCCCTTCCCAAGTAATGCACCGTGCTGTACCCCTGTATAATGTGTTTGGGGTATGGACAACGGACGTTGCCGGGGCTTGTACCCGTTATTTCAATTTTCACTCACAAAGCTGACGGTTTGGCGTATACAAATGCAAATTGTGGGGAATGTAAGTCGTAAGGCAAGGACAGTTTTTTTTCGAAGATTTCCGTTATGGCTGTTTCCATAAATTAAAAGAAATCTTTTCGTTTTTATGGTGTTCTGATTACTGACTATATAAGTACTTAATTATTTTTATACTATAAATTTTTATAATTTCTAATTACAATGAAATAAAATGTATCCGTTAAGATGCATTTTACTCTATAAACAATATAACACGTCGTAAAAAATATATCATAATCTATATAATAATACGTAAAAAAAAGTTTGTACTCCGTTTAAGAAAATTGTGCGGATGGAGGAGTAGAAATGTCTCCAGAATTCGGCGGGAAGTGGGTATCGGAGTGCCTTAACAAGTTAACACTAGGTCCCCTGTTCCCTCTCCTGTGTGCGGGATACAACGTGAAAAAATTGTTTATATTTAAATTAATACATTCATAAAATAAATATAACATACACTACCATATGTTTCACAATATTTATACACCTTTGTATAAAGTGACATACATGTGGCTATAACAACGCGTTTTGTACGCGTCAATTCGATCTTTTTATTATAGATAATTAAATATAATATGAAGTCGATATTATTTAGATTAATCATTTATTTTCTTCGCTCTGGTGTCGAGACAAATCGCAGCGTTGAGTTCCGCCACTTAACACGCAATGTCTCTAGAAGTCGGCGTAAAACGTAGTGTCTCAACACTCTCTGCCTACCCTGCTTTATGCTGAATACAGCGTGAAGCTGAAAAAAAATCTCACTTTGTATACAATGAAGCTACGGAAACCCTGTTTAGTCTGAACCTTTGTCTTGCGAGATTTCAGGTTTACGATGCAGATTGTTTATGCTTTACAAATATAACTGACCGAATAACGTCCGTTCAAACTCCAGCATTCCCATACTAGGTACCTTAAATAATTGTTAAATGGATAAAGATAGGGTGCTCTTTTTTAATACTAAATACATATTATGAAAAGATGGCCGTTATTAAACAGGCTTTTAGAATACCTACTTAATTTAAATTTATCTTAGTATTGATCAAGGTATGCTTTGAAAGATGTAGTGCCTATCCGGTTTTGATAAATATGCTCCAATTTTATATCTGAACGTGTTTAATCGTATTGTTTTTTTTTTAAAAAGATCATAAATAAATCTAAATCTGCAAAAAGTTTACAAATGTTTACATTCTATGAGCTTTTATTAAATTTACTGATTGAAATGCAAATATTGAATGTTTTTATTAGGCATACGGGATTCTAAGTGTTGATGTATTAAGTTTTAAATTCACGAGTCCTCTTTTTAAATGAATTACTAGTCAAAATATATTTTCGGATATTGATGAAGCGTAAGCCCGTGTCTGTCTTCGGCGTGTGCGTATCTGCCTTAGTGCCAAAACAAATAAGCACTAATCCGTAATAATCTTTAGATTTTATAGTGTTCTTATCCTATTCAGACTTCATTCTCTTTTTTTGTAGCTTCACGCTGTATCCCACACATAGCGGGATAGGCGGAGACAAATCGGAAACTCACTTTCCGCCGAATTTGTTTGAGTTAATTCAGTGGAACGTAACGCCGCTGTTTACCTCATTACCAGAGTGAAGAAATCCAAATATTCAATATTTTCTTTCTCGAGTGGGAATCGATCCCACAAGTGGTCGCGTTTACAGTTGCATGCGTGTGCCCTTGCGCCACGTCTAGCTTTTTTTATTCTTTTTTTTGTAAAAAATATGAAAATTTTATAAATTACGTAATCATCGCAAATATATATTTTAAATAAAAGGTTTACTTCGCCAGCAACTCGCATATAATATCATAAATTCTTTTGTTTCGCTGTGTTTGATTAGGTGTTTATTTTCAATACATATTACTAAAAGAATATAAAAATTATTACACGTCACGTATGTGTATAGTATTCTATTTTACTGCTGTGGTACTAAATATTGTAACCCAGTTTCTAAATATATTGTATCTATATACAACCATGGATTTTAGCCGGACTGACGTCGAATATGAAAACATTGTTAAAATTTTATTATATAGGTGTGTTGATGAGGGCCGAACGAGCCACTTGTACAAACAGACCGGCGACACGTTGAATTATTTAGCGCCTAAATAATCGATTTACACCTAAGAAATTAACTTGGACACAACCATTAAGAACTCCTCTTCCATTACGTAAATAACTATTGATTTTCTGCTTTTAATTATAAATATTTAACAAGTAGATATGACATCGCCGTCACCGACTTGCGACTTGAATGTATAAAAAAAATGATTAAATCAGCTTCACCTGTATCTCGCACACATACGGGTAGGCAGATGGAACCTAGTGTTAGGACATTCAGTTCCCCACTTTCGACGAATTCTGGCGGCATTGTGTGTTGAGTGTCGGAAATTGGGCACTCTCCCTTGACACCAGAGCGAAAATATAAATCTAAATAAATATTTTATTTCGAGTAAGGATCGAACCCAAAACCAGCGGCGTTTACAGTCACACTATGTGTCCCTGCGCCACGACTAGCCTGTTGGATATAAAAAAGGAGAAATAACGTGCAAAATTGAATTATATAGTATAGAAGCCATCATTGATTAATATAAAGAGTTCAATTTGTTAGATGTTTGGCGAGGGGTTAGCCCATCCATGTATTTGGCATCGTGGATCGCGTGCACCGATCGCCCTTCGCCGGTGCATTACTAATGCATGTGCCCAGCGTCTACTGGCTCCCTGTCACGCCGCTATTTTTATGTTGGTTTCGGCTTTGTTATATAAGCGTGGTGTGCTGATGAGTCCGCACGCGGCTGTTAGTTAGTCAGCCATACACCATGTATGTGGGGACTGTTTGCATAAAAAAATAATTTTGATTGGCTCATTTTAGCACCTAGCATGGTATTTTTGTTATTGTCGTTTGACTTGTTGTAGAATAATGAATTATTAGAAAGAAATTTTTTTTTATGAAAGAATTATGGCCAGTCGTGGTGTCGAGACAAAGTGCGGCGTTGAGTTCCGCCATTTAACACCCAATGACTCCAGAATTCGGCGGAAAGCAGGAAGCGTAGTGTATTACCACTAGGCCTCCCTCTGCCTACCTTGTTACATTTGAAATACAGTGTGAAGCTGAAAAACAGAATCATTGAAACTATTTTTACTTACCTATTTGAAAAAAAAATTGTATTATGACATGACAAAAAATAAGATGCTGCTAGTTTCTATTTCAACAGTCATGAAGTACATATTGTAAATCGAATTTAAAATAAAACTAATTATATGATGCATTCAACATTAAATATTTGTATTTGGAATATGAAAAAAAAAAAAAATGTCGGCATCATAATTTGAAACGCCGATCGATAACAGCGCGCGTTATAATTGTATGAAGCGAAGCCATAATGGTTAGCTTAGCTGCGCGACCACGCAACGACCACAGTGATGGTATCCGAGTGTATTGTATTGTAATCATTGCTTATTTTATTGTAAACGACGGAAACTTGCAATTATTGGTACTTATTAAATTTTTATGAACACTGTTCATATATTTTATAGTTACAATACAATTTCGGATCTGTATTGTTAACTTTGTAATTTTTTTTTTTTATATAAAATTTAATTGTGACGGACTGTCACATAATTGTTAAACTTTATATAAATAGTTATTTACTATATTATGTTAACAATAAACATAATGCTGGAATGTATATACCTACCTAATTATGCAATATCTTTAAAAGTAGGTTAAAGTGGAAAATTGAATTTTTAATATTCATCTCTTCACAAAAAAAAAACTTAATTTAATTGTAACTGTTACTTAGCAAATGTAGATGGCAATGCATCACGAAAGGAATAAAGGAAAAGATGTGAAGAGGCTTACGAGACCCCCAAATCCACTTAAATATCTATATAGAAAATATATAAATATTAAATATAAAGCATTATTGCCTATATTTCTAGTATTGTTGGATACATTTCTCTTTGTCAATTGGAATAAAAATAAATTGATAAAGTAATAATCATTATATCAGTAGACATCATGGACTAATAACATGAAATTTTTGAACCACTTCCAAGTAAATAATAGTAGCTATCTTCTTCGTAATGCGGACATATGGCATGTGTCCCAGTAGACAAAATAGACGACCGCCTAGGTGTCCAGACTTAATAAAAGTATAACTATATAGATTTATTAGGCAGCATTAGTAGCTAAGAAAAGTTGTTGCTGTAAATTATTTTTTATTACCTATTCTGGATATCCAGGTAAAGCGCGGCGTTAAGTTCTGCCACTCAACACGCAATCACACGCAAAAGTGAGGAACGGGATGTTTTAATGTGTGCGGGATACAGCGTGAAGCTGATTTTTTTTTCTCGACATCATAGACATTAACATCTTGCCCAGGAGTTCATTAAACGCGGGTGTCCGATCAACGAGTTTTTCAACGGATAGGGAAGTCCGCGTGGAGCTATTGTTCAGGCATTGTTAGCATAGGCTCGAGTGCAAGAGTTCCGTCCCTCGCCATGAAACGCGATCCCTAGAGGCGACATCCGCACGAAGCCCCGGTAATCCGCCGACATCACAGATAACTACTACTTTACGACATTCCTTATAAACCGTTTAAGGTTAACAACTAAGCTGACTGACGTATTAATTATTCTCTCTTAAAATTTATCATTTTGTCATAAGTGCAACCACCTACTTGGTGGATGAAATTACGTTGATGAAATATATAGAAATTAATTAACCAACATAAATTAGCAATTTTTAATGTTCATCTAAAGGAAATAATATATATTACTCGAAGTTCTATTGCTTTAAAACATCTTCAAGAAACACGTAGCTTTCTTCGTGTCTTAATTATTATTTATGTACAACAGCTGGCGAGCAGAGGCTGGGTGAGCGAGCCGATCCGTCCGGCGAACGACGCGGTTATTTATAAAACAAGAGTTGCGTCTCGTTTTGTCTTCGGCTGACTCTTTATTTTGTCTAAATATACGCAGTTTTGGGAACGTCTCCGCCGCCTCTGCTGCGACACCAGCGCTGGCGATGCGCCAAACCCACATATTTTCTTTTGTTTTAACTTCATCTAACGAAGTGGAAGTTGTGTCTATTTTCTACGTCTATTCTTTAAAGTAACGACTGACTGACTGACTGAGATTAAAATATTTGTTTCCCAATATCAGAAATTTCAAGGTATAAATTAAATATGATTAATCAATATAATACGAAATACTAATATTTATAATATACATATACCAAATTGAGATTAAAGACGCTGACTAACTAGCTTAAGCTTATGCACGTGTTGTACAAAAATAATTTTGTCCCTGGAATCGACGGTCTGTGGGGAGTAATTAATTGCTTCTTTTTAATATATCTACAAATCTTTATACAGACTGATAGGTATTAGAGACAGCACTGGTCAGATCAAAAGGCAAGGAAATTCACGCGTCTCTGTCAAATCCAAGACCAGATCAGTTTGGGCATGCAACTGGGCCACGACTGTTTTATGTCTATTCCTGTGCTGGTAAACTTGTACGACATATTGATGCTACATTGTATTAACAAAGCCAGCTTGTTTAGTACCTACCTACATGCGGTAATGAACGTTAGTCTGCGCTTTTACTGCGAACTTTGGTTTCTCTGGCACGTTTTCGTGAGTTCGGAATCGTTAAATACCGACTTACTCATTATACGATTTAATCGGATCACACGGTACATCACTTTGTATAAATATTTAGAATATATTTTAATAAATATTTACAATTAAATCGGTTCTTTGATTACAAAGTAAAAATTAAAGTAACCGAGGAATGAATTGCCTTGCGTATGCCGCCTCAGTCTAAAATCGTATTTCCGTAGAATCCTTACAAACGTCGTTAAGCTTCGGTGTCGGCTTTGCAGTTCGTCGACCCGTGCTCGAACTCCTGAAACCAAGCAAAAACATTAAAACAAAGCGTATTTACTCTACAGAGACGTGTGCGGCCCGTTTTTCAGGAGATGGTGACTAATATACGTAGAAATCTGCGTCATACCACCGTCGTTATTAAATATATGCTATTTTTCATTATTTTATCGAATGAAATTAAAACTGTTATGGTGTCGATAATCCATTACAGCCGAAGTAACTATCTAGGTCACACGCGGCCTACAAAAGACCGTTGCATTTAGGCCGTGTCACAATTGTAAAGAGGAAAAAAGTAATGAATCAGATAAGGCTTGTGGTGGACAGTGGTTCGACCTCGGCCGTCAAATGGTATGGCATCGATCGCACTGCGGCGGCACATCACGCGCTCTAGGAACACGCCACCAACCCTTTTAATTTTAAGGGTAACTTGATAGCCTTTTTAAATGTTACTTATAAATAAACGGTACAGAATTAAAATAACAATTTCGCTTCCGGAATAGTTTAGTTTATATAAGATATAAATAATTTCATCGCTCTATCGTCGTCATAATTTTTTGTCTGGAAGATACATCTTTTATAAGTATAGATCCGTTTGTTTCTTTTCTGAAGAAATATTCAGATTTAAAATACAATGCAAAATTTTATAACATTAAATATTATATTGATATAGATTAAAAAATATTGGTAAGCTGGCTGTTAATTACTGATTGAAGGTCAAACATTATCAGAGCAGTCGAACCGCGACTCCATCCGGGGCCACTCCGGACGCGTGGCTTGTTGTAATGGCAGGGGAAATTTCACCATAACAACCGAACCGGACATACGTCACGCACCTACGATCATTAGACATTCATCACCAATTTCCTATGAAATATCATATAGCCTACTGTTACTGAAATTGCTCACTTCCTATACTGTATGTAGGTATACATATATTACACATTTTTTTTTTCCTCTACTTCGTCATCAACTAAATGTCCTCGCGATTTGGTACGGGCTTAGATAGATAGATTTAGATAACATGGTTTACATTTGTATTATTTAATTGTTGTGTTTATGTTATATGTAATAAGATATTAAGAACACATTAGTAATATGCAAACAGTATAACTATGATGAAATACATACATACATACATACATATTATGTCGATTGATTGATTTCGAGTTGAGCGGTCACGGCTCGAGATATGCGCTTTGATGTCGTGATGGTAACTACTTACAAGCCATTTATAGCGAGTGCCGTCGTGTCAAGAGATGTGTCCCTGGATGCCGGAGCCCCAGCGGACGGCGAGCGACCGAAATAGATGCCTCGCGCGGCTTAACAATGCAATAAAAAGAAATTAACATTTCTGACGTCGACTGCGCTAAGTTGATTCTTGTGTCATTTGGATCGGGTCCAATCTGTATAATATATGTATATATTTTAATTTTAAGTTTTCTCCTACTTCCGTTAGGTATGAGTAGAAATAGCTTTTAGTTTTTCAGAGCGTACCCGATGACAGATTACGTTCTTCCTCTGAAATCTTTATGGATTTCGTTGTCACATCGTTAAAGCAACAGTTATTTAAGACAAAAACATTTGTTACAGGATTCGGGCTAGCTGCGGCGGCTGCGGCGGGAGTTCGTGCTGGTTATCCTACAGTGTTGCCAGCGCACTATGGGTAAGTTTAGATGTGCCCCTGTTGTCTCAAACGCATATGTATTGCATCGATGTTATATGGTTCAACACTTCGATATTTGCCAGCACAAGCGGCGCCGCATGCCGCTCCCAATATATCTCACGAGACAAAAATCAGTCCTTATCACTCAAACACTCGCCATAGGTCTTCTAGTGTAAACTTAACTGTGTCTAACTTAATTTATCGGAAGAAGCGGGATAGCGAGATACATTACAAAATTAACCTATACTTTACTCAATAATCGGTCTTCGATTCAGATGCTAAAGAATGAGATAGTGAAGAGATTTCCAATTGCAATTAATGGTGAAATAGGTAAGTACAGGATGAGTGGTAACTTTGAACTGTCGGTACCATAGCTGAGCTGACTTTTGTCTCGGTAGATGAGGCGAGCGGCGTCCCCGGACGGCTAGCGGCGTGGCGGCCGGCGGACCACACCTAGACTAAATAATCAAACATTTTCACATAGGTATCTATGGCAAGCGTGAGCGTGAGAGTGAATTTTTCGTTTTGGGTGTGAATTAGTCGATTGGGTTTTAAATGTTTACGTTTTGAAGCTATACCGTCGCGATGGGCGGCGCCGGCGTGACCGCGCGGGCGCCGCCCATCGCCATCACTATTCGCATCGTTCTCGACACTCAATGTTTTCTTTAATTTTATGTTTTATGCCGTGTTCGTGTAAGATTTTGTTGATTTGAAATGAGTTTTGTTGGTGGTGGATTTCGTTTAATACACTTACAAGTACTGAGTAACCGAATTTCCCTTGTAGCCTGTGGCGCGGCCTGAGATGTTTTACAAATTTATGTAACCATGCTTTATATTATTGATTGATTCTACTAAAAATCTGAATCGTGTTGAATTGACATATTAGATAGATGTGTAAATATTCATTGAATTTTAATTACAATTCATAATTTAAAGTTTGGTCTTTTCACACTGTTCATAAAATAATTAGAAAAAAATTAGACGAACATTTTGTCCGTAAAAGTGATATTGTACACAATTGGGCCAAAAATATAGGAATTGGCGAGTCACGAGTTATAGGACCATTCACGTTTCGAAGACCGTTGATAAGGAACACAAGTGTTTATCATATAAATTATCAGATGCTATTGACACTAAGAATTTTGTAACAGTAATAAACCGATACTGTTAGTAAGGCACTGTGTTCGTCGAAAAGTGAATGGCTCTTAGAAAGGGATGTTCTGTTACATATATACATATTTGGTGGCCCATTACGTGAGACGAGAGACTACGCAATAATTATAATACCAATTATAACAATGCGTGCTCTCTGTCCTCCGCCGCCGTCGTGTCGTATATATAGATATATATTTTAATTTTCATTATTTCACCACAATAAATATTGTGATAATACAGAGATAACGCTGTCACGGTGACCTAGACCACCACAAAGTAATCATAAAAATGGTTAATCATCAATATATTGGAATTTCATGTAAAATTATTATTTGAAAGCTCAATTCCAGTTGGTCCTTCAAATGTCTATACTATATTATTAAAAATTAATACATTCCAGCCCTTAAGCTATATTTTTCACGACGATACCTACCTAATAGTTGTTATAGGAACATGCATGTAAGTAAACACTTTTCTTTAAGAGTGTAAAAGTAGGTTTCTAACAGATAGGAGATTTAGAGGTGAATAAAATTTAGATTCTGTCTTTGTAACTGTAGATGTGACAGCTTGTGTGCCGTTTCGCCAGTGTTATATTGCTCTTTACGCGTGTTTTTATTTATACCTATTTGTTACCCATAAGTTTTGTATTTTTTAGAAATTTTAAGAGCCTTGGTTGGTATCTTTAGTAATTTTACATATACCTAGAGCAGTTGGTGCTGAAGTAGGTATTGCATTTACGAAATACTAGAGCACCACAGGTGGGCGGCCAGGGCGGGCGGGGCTTGCGGCCGGGCGTATTGAACGCATGCGCGTAGCTCCTTAGCCCTCTCACTGAACTAATCAACCCCGCTACAATTTTCGAACATCCATCAATCCGTCTCTATTGACGTGTATAACGTTGGAAAAAGACAAACGGTCGATAAATGGTGAAATAAGTAGCGTAGGCCCCGCCGAGAACCCTTTGTAAACGCTGATGCAGCTCGCTTAGAGCGCTCTTGAACTGAACAGACTTGACCGCCCGCCGTCACAGTGGGGCGTAAAATAGCATACTCAGCATTTCTCTTCTTTTTAGTACGATTTTTATCCAATGCATTAACAATATATCGGCATAATTTATTAAAGATCAAATATTTTTTTGTTTCTACTACTATCTTATATCATAGATACATAATTTATTGAACTCTATTGTATTTAAATTATTTAGTTTAAATGATTAGTGGCAGATAAAATATAGAACGACGAATGAACGAATTTAAAACGAACGTTCCTCGTTCGTTTTAAATTAATTGCATTTAAAAAAGTTAGTAGGTATTTTTTTGGAATTGATAGGTACATATAAATATTCATCAGGTCACAATTTCGTGGCAGTGACTTATATTGTCAATTTGTAGAGTCTGAATGTATTTAAATTTGTGATTGCTATCTTAGAATATTTTACAATAAAATTAAAGAGAAGTCCTAAAAACTACTACTTTGTAATAACATTTTGAATAGCAGTAGCTATTCAAACATTATTTACTAAAATTTACTATAAAGAATTCGGATTTTCAATAATCTTAAACATCAATCTAATTAAAACGCTAAAGTCCGGTGATTGAGGAAGCAAGCAACATCTACAAGACAGTTATTTTCGTCGCCCTGAAGCTGCTACCGTTGGCATATTTTTAAAGATTTTTTAAATTTCCGGGCAGTGACGCACGCGGCACGACGGCGGACCGACCAAGACAACTAAGATTCGCGTACTTACATAATACATAACAGTGTATCGATGTCTACTAACATAACAAGACTAGATGCTCGTGTCTTTCAGGCTGCAAATGGGGCTAGGTACTTATAGTGTGATTTGGATATATTGATGAACTCCCACGAATCGATTCTGTCGAGCTGCGTGGGAGATCATCGCAGGTTCACGCTTGGACGCTCGAAACATTTTAATATTTTCGAGCGGCTAAAGCCTTACAAGTAGACTATAATTTAAAATAATGGACGACGATACTTGCAGGTTATCACCGGGTTACGTGTACGGGGCGCCTAGTTATGTAGGAGCTGTAGGTGGTGTGGGGGCGAGCGTGGGCGCAGGCAGTGGTGGCTTGGTCCAATTACCCCAGATTCAACACGCTGCTGCCGTAGCCGCTGCTAACCACTTATACGAATATCAGGCAGCTGCGGCTCAAGGTGCTGCTGCTTATCAGCAACAGTATGCGGCGGCTGGATTCGACCCCTATGCAACAGCCGCAGGTTCGTGATAATCTTATGAACAATAATCATAATACGTATAAACATATTTTAATTATTCTAATAAAGTTAAAGATAATATTAGAATTCCAAAGTTATATAAATAAATAAGTTTATAATATTAAAACATTTCAATTGGTTCCAGCAGCAGCTGCAGCCGCGGCTAGTGGTGCTGGCTACATGTCTCCGTACTACGCGTTGCCAGGAGGCGGCGTACAGGCGCCACTTCTGCCACCACTTTCTTATCCACCGCAACTACAAGAAGCTCGCATGCAGTAATATAGAAGGCTGATATTAACACGATTATATGCAAAAATATAAAAAGTTAAATCTTGAAGCCATTATCAAATCTATGCGGTTATAAATGTGATGAGGTAGATAAAGTAAAGTATTAATTCGTGAGCGGCGATAACGTATCGTTACCGCAAAACCAAATAGCATTGCAACCTATCAAATATATTGATTTGTAACAACCAAATATAACAAATGACCAAAGCTATAAGCTTTTATGCTAGTATTAAGACATGATGAGGGTACTTACATAGGCCACTGTACGAGTGAGGGAATTAGGAAATTAATAATATAAATTTTACGTACATATCGTACGAATACGTCAGACAATCGGGCCATAGTAGCAAATAAAGAAACTATTGGAAATTGACACTATTGAAGTATAATAGAATTGAAATTGGAGAACATTTTTTATACATCATCAGAGTTCTTTTCCAAAGCTCAGGGTCCTATAAGACTAAAAGTTAATCCTCAACTCCTTGATGCTCACAAGTGAATAAGAAGGATTAAAGCAACGCGAGTGATCAATTTCAATATGTTTCTTTATATGCCTAGAGATGGCTAGTTCGTAGCAACGGTAATGATCTTGCCTCATTGTTCCAACTTCCTAATAACATACCTATTTTTTTACTTATGGAATATTTTTTAGACCTACAGTTAAGTACATATATATATTTGTATGAAACGATATATTTATCAATATGAGAGCGAAGAGCTGTCTAATGACAATAATCTTAGAAAGCTTGTTGTCGTCAGAAATTTCTAAGGTTTTGATTCTGAGGCAGCGGTATTATTCAATGTTTATCTACTGTCTATTATTTATATGCTTGACATTTCAATATTGGTTCACTTGGGTTGGTGGATTTATTATTCTTCCAAAATACTTCCCTATCATTTGTTTGTCTTGTAAATATATATACCACTCATACTTCATCCGAATGAAAAGACGTTGTGCATAAATGATTTTCGGAGACATTATAATAAAAATATGATATAAAGTATTGGTTATTTCAATTTAAAAATGTACACGTTAAATAAAAAATTATAATAAAGAAATTTCTTAAGAAGTTTTCATATAAAATAATAATTCAGTCTCTCTAGAAATTGTTCCTATGTCAATGAATACAAATAAATATACCGAAAATATTCAGATCTGGCTTTGATATGATACAGTACCGTTTGACGTATATAAGGAGAAACGTAGTTAAATATATAAATAGGCGAAATTTAATAATATTTAGCTTTTATTAGGTCTGTATTATGCGTCCATATTGCTCAATACGTCCTAAGATGGACTTGGTTTAGCTTAAGGTTAGAGGAGAGCAATAAAGGGCTTATGTATTGTTTAATGTAAGAAATGTTCTTATTCTTATATACATAATAATGTAAATCACACTTTTATAGGCCCTCGTAAAATTAGTTTGTTCTCCAAAGCGGTATAGGGTACTTACTAGTTAGAATAAATCAATTACTAGTCCATGTAATATTAATGTTATAAGTTTTGACTTTCGCTGGCCGTCCTCTCGATGTTTCTCTTTAGGGAAAAACCAAAAAAAAATATAAAAAATATCTTTATAACTATTTCCTTGAAATAAACAAAAAAAATATATATATCACCTCGGATGTAAAATTTGCAAATAAATAAATGAGGCCGGCGTCATAGTACAAGTTAAGGGCACTAGATATAGATTTATCACAGAATTCTAGTTCATAAGTTAACTTTAATTATTATAATATGCTGTTATTCGTAATTTATTTTGTTAATATTTGTAAATCTACATGTTGATAACTATTTATTATGTGAAAGAGTAATAAAAATTGTTAAATATTTATCGTATGGATCGAATCTCTCATCGCAGCAGTGTCTGAGCTAAAACCAAGGTTCGGTCCGATATATTGAATTATACACACTTTAATTTTAAGTATAGTATAATATTAGAAATGTACCAAAAACATGAACCATGTAAGCCATATATGTACGTGGCCATCTTGCCTTAAATATATTAAAGCTATTGTATAAATCATATACTAAATAAATAACTATATTCTAACAGTAATATATAAACATATCATAAAATCAGATGTATGGTACGCTCTATATAGAGTCGAACAGTCCACAAGTGCATTTCATTCACACTAATATAAGCACAATTTAATGATGTATTACGTATAAAAATGTGAATTCATAATAAATACCTAACTATTGTTATGAATAATTTAAAATTATACTATAATGTACTTAATTTAGGATAATTTAAAACGGAAGATAATTTTATAAGGTGTAACTTGTTGTTTTCTTTTCATATCCCACCTTATTTTTTTATTGCACAAATTAGTCTTTTCGTGTCAACTGTTCTTCTTAAATATAAATATATTCTATTCGAGTTTAAATTTGTCTCTTGTTCTATTTAAAATTGTGGAAGAAATAAATAGGTCGGAAGAATACTCTTCGTCAACTTGGCGAGCTTCCAGATCGAAATCGTTGTGAAATTGTCTCTCAAAATCAATGAGATCATCAGATCTATTAAAGAAATTCTGATAAATTTTGCTATTTAAAGAGAGGTATTGGATTAAATTTTGAAATACATATCTACTACATACTATATTTACATAAAAAAATTATTAAAGAACACTTAAAGCTTGAGTGTGACACATTTCTATTAGCAAAAATGTTTACCTAACTTTTGATTAAATATAATAATAATAATAATAATCATCAGCTTAAAACAGCAGGGTAGGCAAAGGGAACTATTGTTGAGACACTCCGTTCCCCATTTTCGTAGAATTCTGAAGGCATTGCGTGCTGAGTGGCGAAACTCAACGCCGTGGTTTGCCTCGATTACTATAGGTCTACACACTGCAAAGAAACATTTCACTGGTTTTTAGAATTGCTTTACTTTCTAGTTAAACTTAAAAATTGTTGTAATGAAGCTTTTCTTAAGATGTTCAATAGACAAAGTTGGCCAATTCTGTCTGTTACTCCCTTCATATATGGTAGAAGTGCTGGTTGTTTTACTACTAGGAGTGGCTTGTTGGTCTTCTGACAACGCTGGAGGGATGCAGACATCTTGTTTTTATGAAGGGCTTTCTTCACCTATTAAAGCTCATCCCCATTATCGAAATTACACAATAAGACCTAACTAACTGTACCTCTTCCTCCAATAGTTAGCCATATCGATACCGAGCCATCGATTACCATTTTATTTGTGGGCTGAAAGATCTTAAGCTAGCTAACAAAGGAACTATGGTCAGTTAGTTACATTTTTACAATTTTATCTACGGATAATATCTATATTCTACTAACGATAATATTGATTACTATGTAATCTAATAATATCAATACATACTTTTAATAGTCAATCTCATTACCATCCTTCACATTTATCTACCATTGGCAAATCTTTATTACTATATCTTTAAAGGTAGGGGGAGACCTCGGTTTACCTTCGAAAACACAGTATCAAAGATACTAGAGGAAAGTCACATAAAAAGCACGAGGACGCTTCGGAGGGCATGTATGAAGTTTGGCGCCCCGTTCTCTCTGACTCCCCCGCCAATATAGGCTATATTGGAAACGAAATAAGTATTTAATTTTAATTCTTTACATTTATAAAGGAAAATGATGATGTGGTATCATTTTTGGTACCACATGATCATTTTCCTTTAGATGCTTATTATTATTCTTACTAATTGTCATTGTCCGTTTCAACACATTTTTAAAGAATTCCATTTTTTAAATAAATATTATTCATAGTTGCCACTTCAATAAACGTGCATTATAATGTCCAAGTTTATATATCACAGCAAAATTTCAGCTTGTAAAGCTTGCAAATATGTCTTTTTAAACCTATGTATTTATTTTTTGTTTAACAATAACAATTTTAGAAGAACAAGCAGTTATATTTTCACCTCTGTTATTTCGAATGCATGTCATTTCTCATTAGAAGCATAACGCTGAAATATTGTATAATAAGCGGAAAGTAACATATCTTAATATAATAGAACATATGATTCATTATTTTCAGAAATAATCGTTCGTTTTCTAAATAGAAATTTACTAAATAGAGATTACAGAGTGTAAATACACTCGGTAATAGAATATGAAACTAAGATTTTTATATGGTAATGGAACACGAATCTATGACTTTGCCTATTTTTGTTTTTTTTATTTGTCTGTTCGTACATACACAAGGGCGACCTCGAATTCAGTTTTATTATTAATGACAGAGTAACAACACCGACGACCATTTCATGTAGGCAGAATTCAAAACTTATTCCCTTTCTCGGAAAAATGTCAACCATTTTCTTTTTATATAATATATATGTATAAAAGGACTTGTTCTGACTGACTGAGTTAAGACGCACGCACAGCTGTACCGCTGATGGTAGAAACGTGAAATTTGGACAGATGTTTATTCTTATAATCTGGACATAAGAACAAGGGATTTTGAAAAATGTTAACCCTAAAGGGATGAAATAGGGGTTGAAAGTTTG
>DWAO01000595.1:0-24068 GCA_018230605.1 Heliconius congener
ACAACCAGTCGGTTTTACAGTCACACTTCGTGCCACTGCGCCACGACCGGCCTCATAATATTCTATTAGATGCATAATAAAAAAATCTGGATATACATACATAAAAGATAAAGTGAATTTTCACTATTTACATTTTAATAGCTTAGAGAGAGATATCGAGAGAGAGCGAGAGAGAAGGAGAGTATTCCTCAGTAAAAAAAAACGTATAGACAAATCGAGTAAATTTTTAAATATAGTTGCAACTTTGACATGGTTACACTGATAGCGAAGTTGGCTTACAAATTAAGCTGGTGAATATGTATATACATACATCTATCTATACAAAAAGATAAAAAATATTTTTAAAATAATTAATTCGACTTATCAAATTTAACTTTATTCTGTTATTATCACAAAAAAATGACACTTAAACATAAAATATTGAGAGTTCATTTTGTTTTACGTTCGTAACGCGTGTACGATGATTGAATCTCCTTGTGGGCTAACGCATGAGTTTTTTCGCATTGTCCTCCCACGATATTTTTGCAATTTAAAAAGACGTGTGATAACAAAAATATGTTATATTTCTAATTTCAAGAGGCCATTCTTGGCGCATGGACATAAGCGTGCGTAAACGGTTGTGGGTTCTATTCCAACTCGAGGAAACAAATGAAATATATAATATTTTCATTTGCTCACCCTCGTAATGAGGTGAAAGTGCGATATTGAGTTTTCCCATTTAACAAGCAATGCCCCAAGAATTCGGTGGAAAGTAAGGAATGGAAGTATCATAATGGGAACGGAGTGTCTTAACACTAGTTCCATGTTCTCTCTGCCTACCCTGCCATGAGCGAGATGCAATATTTTTTTGAGATTATAATTTTATTAATTATTGTAACATTATAAAATTTGAGAATTAAAAGTAGCTTATGTTTATATTAATATGAAATCGTCGAGTCAATTTCCCATGGGGACACTTTTCAAAGATTACTAGTGAATCAGTCTAGTTTAGGCTCATACTATTTATAGATACGAGCACTTTCTGTACCACTGGTAGCATTTGGTGTAGAAAAGCTTGTTTTTGTAAGCCAAGTTTTCTGTGGATGGTGAGACGTCGAAAAAACTTAAATTTTTTTCAATTCATTCTTACACTTTCCACGTTTTTCTAACTATGTCAGTATGTAATACTGAAGCATCGTGATTTTTCATGTAATAAATTACTAAAATCTATTTTTATAAGTAAAATTTAAATAGTATTTTTTTATAAAATTTGGATCCCAATATGTAATATACAATAAGCAGGATACGATAAGGATATCATCGTGGTACTGTACTTTTGTTTTCGGCTTTAAACGCGATGTTAATGGGTTTAATCCCCGCTCTGATGAGTTAAACCACTAAACTCGCTGTCTAAAATTCAGGCGGAAAGTGAAGAACAGAAAATCTTGATAATAGCTTGAGGCTGTATCTACCCTAAGGGAAATGAATATAATTCAAATATAATTATTTTACTAAATATTTCATCCTTGAAATAAATGCACCTACAATGGAAAAGATTGCACTTTTATTGCTAACTTAATTTTATTGAAATGAACACATTGAGCTTAGAGTCAAATCACTCTGTTCTAAATAGAACTTCGTGATTTTACTTACAACAAGTAAAGCATTCTCTTGTGTATATAAGAGCTAACTAAACCTTAGCTTTGCATCCAAATTTCTTCTTTATATACCACTGAGTTTATTGAGATGTTGCTTCTCAAGTCTGAGGCATGGATTGTAGTGAAGTGGTGGTAAATTATTCGACGTTTGAAGAGAAAGCGCGTTGTTTCTTATTTTGAATAAAACTAATTAACTTTATTCTGAACCCATAATCATTTTATGTCATCTTTGTCACAAGTAAGTCATAAAACATAAACTCAGTGCCTTTATTTTTAGAAGTGAATTCAAAAATTAAAATTTAGAGTTTACTATAACATATAGGAATACGTTTTAAGACAAATAAGAGATTTTAAAAGTATTTTTGAAAATTATAGAAATTTTAATTTAAAAAAAAAAACAAAAATGTATTACAATAAGAAAAAACTCAAACATATAGAAAAATAGCGTTAATTCCAACAAAAATGTTAGTTTACTACACACATTATAACGCGATAAAGTAACGTACTATATGTTGAACGTTATCATTGTACGTACAAATAGCGACAACCCACCGTTTGTAGACGAGTGTCTATTAATATACCATCACATAATATTAGTAATAGAGATAGAAATTAATAAATTAAGATACAGTCTCCGTCTCTAACAGTCAGTCTTGTTGAATTTTGTTTACGGTAAAAATAGTGACAAATTTCTTTTTTTGCTGTAGAAAGTGTCTGCTTCTTTTATAATGAATATGGAGTATTTATTGTACGGGATTCGAATCAATCATCGTGCAATTTTATGTCGCCAGGCAGTTTGATGTCTGTAAATGTAACGGTTGTGGTTTCCATCTCGACTGTGGATGATATTGAATTATTTACATTTTGTTGCTTTTACAGGAAGACGTACAATGTCTCGAAAAATAGGCGGAAAATGGGAAATAGAGTTTTTTAAAACTGGGTTTCCTCTACTTATACAGTCATAAGCGGGATACAGGATGACCCTACAAAATAAGAAGATAATTTATAAATTATTACATACATCAAATTAAAAAATACATCAAATTAAATATTCAATCAGCTTCACGCTGTATTCTGCTCACTGCAGGGTAGACAGAGTGAGCGTAGTTTTAAGAAATTCCGTTCTCCACTTTACCGTCGAATTGTTAAGGCATTGAGTGGTGGAATTCAACGCAGTGTTTTGCCTCGACACCAGAACGAAAAAATGAAAATATAAATTTAAATAAATATTTCATTTCCTTGAGTTGGGATAAAAACCACAAGCAGTCGCGTTAACAGTCACTCTTTGTGTTTCTGCGCCACGAATGGGCTCAACATAAATAAGCACATTAATAAATATAAAATATTCATTTGTTTCTTAATACCATAAGGCAAGTTAGCAATAGGTTACACTTATTTGACATTGATAAATATTACATTGTTTATATGTAAAAAATTGTCAGGGGCGCGAAAAATAAAAGAGCATTTTTTTTTGTTCCACAATATAAAAAATATATATGTAAAATTATTTTAGAATCCAAAATACAATTGTATAGAAACGTATAAACGTACATACATATAAACTAGAATATATTGAAAAAAATCGTCATTCCGCAATGGAAACGCATGCCTATCCCACGCCTTTTACTTCGCAGACTAAATCCATCCAGTGTATCAGTGGAGGTTACGCCGCGCGCGCGCCTCTCGGCGATAACGGGTTCGAATATGATGAAGCCATTTCAAAATACGATAATTTGAATTGAATTTAAAGAAAAATACAGTTGAACAGTGATTTTTGAGTGAGTTTCAGTTTGTTTCATTTTGGGGTAACGTATTGTTGTTGTTTTTTTTAATATTAGTTTTTTTTTTGTAAAACAAAATTCATATTTACGGATTCAAGTCATATTTATGGATATCTTTATTGATATCTCCAATTTTTATTTAGACAATGATCAAATAATCAAAATCTAACACAAAGAAGCTGTCTTATATTTTAGCGGTTACAGAAAATTTAAGAAAAAAAATATTTTTTTAATTTTAAATTAAACTATGAACAATGTGCGTACATACATAGTTTATTAATTCATTACTTTTAGAACTAACTAAAGATTAATTCAAAATCGGATATTTTATGTTTTTGCATAGCAAATAAATATATATAATAATGTATTATTAAGTAATTTAATCGCGTGTATTAGTGATATTAGAACATATTGAGTCTCGACGATAACAGGTTCAAATATGTTGAGGCAATTCAAAGATTACGTATTTAATATAAATAAAAAAAATAAAAAATACTATACTAATAAGTGATTTTTTAATTAATTTTGGTTATAATCTAAATAAACATATATTATTGTTATTTTTCGTAGTTATGTAGATTTTTTAATACTTTTTTTATCTTTTGTTACAATCACGAAACAATCTATATAAAGCAGTTTTTTTATATTCAAGTTTTTATGATAGTCTTAATATAAAACAAAAAATATTTTTTGACGTTTTATAAATCACTAGCGGCCTACTCGCGGTTTTGCTCGCATATTACTTATAATTCTTATTAATTTTTATTAATTTGCCATAAGATAATCAATATAAATTGTATAATTAATATAATTTATAGGCCAGTCGTGGCGCAGCGCCATAAAGTGTGACTGTAAAATCGACCGGTTGTGGATTCGGTAGAGCTTCACGCTGTATCCCCCACACAGCACTTTCCGCCGAATTCTGGAGGCATAGCGTGCTGAGTTGCGGAATTCAACGCCTCGCTTTGTCTCGACACCAGAGCCAAGAAATGAAAATATAAATGTAATTAAATATTTCACGTCCTCGAGTGGGGATCGAACCCACAACCATACGATTTTACAGTCACACTTTGTGTCTCTGCGCCACGACCGGCCTCAACATAACATTTACACATATCTTACTATTTCTGCAGCGCAACCGCTTAAAGCAATTCGTTGTCGTTTATTATTATTGTTATTCCATCATTTAAGGCTAACTAAGACTGACACCATAATGTTATATAGCCTATAGCACTCCTGAAGAACGTAGCTTTCATACAAAACCAAAAATAAATAAATCTGACCAGTGGCAGAGATCTTAGCTTTTAAACAAACAAACTCTCCTGCTTTATTATATTAGTATAGATTAAAGAGAATCTGAGAGAAATAACGATGTATCCCGCGTACAACAGGGTAGGCAGATGAAACCTAGTGTTAAAGCATTCTACGCACCGCCTTGCACGTGTCGAGTGGCGGAACTCAACGCCGCGCTTTACCTCGTTACCAGACCGATGAAATAAAAATATTAAATATTTTATTGTCTTGGTTGGGGATCGAGCCCACGACCTGTCGCATTTACAGTGGTAGTAGTTGTTTTTACCTCTGCGCCACGATTGTTCTGGTAAAGAATGTAAAATTTTTAATTTTATCACTTATTAATTTCATCTCTAAGACTACAGTTTTGATACGTCTTTTTAATATTCGCAGTAAATTGCTTAATTTCAGTTGTTTTCTTAAAATCGTAATACATACATTCCAAGCAAGTATATTATTAAAAAGCCCTAAAAAAACTTATCAATGTTATTCTAGAACATTTTAGTTTTTATGTATTTTGTAAGTTTCAGAATATTAAGTGTTACTTTTTTGGAATTTTTCCCTTTTATTGCAAGCAGGCTATATATTAATTTTAATAAATTGTATGACTTTCTGTTGAGGCGGTCATGTCGCGGCGGCACAGCGTCTTACTGTAAACGTGACAGTTGTGGGTTCGATTCTCACTCGGGAGAATGAATTATTTTATGACAGAATACTACAGTCTTAAATAAGACTTTAAACAGTCCAAAAGCAGACGTATCCATTCGCAAGATGCCTGAAACAGTTGCAAAAAAATACATTAAAGTGTAATAATTAGAAACAACATCTTTTTCACTTTGTAATGTATTATATACATATCTAGAGAAAGACCCCACAAACGGTGTTAGATGGCGGAACCTAACGCAGCATAATATTAACCAGTGCAACTGAAATGACAAACCCCAATTGATTCTTGGTCTTTAATAACATAAATTATCATTTCTTACATATCCTCCTAAACTAAGCCCCAAAACTATATTAACAATGAAAAAAATAAATAAAAAAAGGACAACTTTCTGTATCTTATCCGCGTACTCTATAAATAGTTGTTTATTTATAGCTGTTATCGGACAGACATTAAATCCTTTTATGTATGATGTATGTATAATAAATTTTCAGTACATTTACATATAGCTAAGTCGTTTCTTTTTTCACTGAGATAGAGAAAATGTCTAATATATATGAAAATCAAATTTTAAAAAGCGTATTTGGTAAGAGAAAATATACTAGACTATGATCCCAGGGCCTCCAGACCTACGTCATTTTAGCAAAGCTGAAATTTTGTTGGGTTTAGGGGGGTGCTTAACTTTAGCTTTGGGCAGGTATGTTCTTGTAAAGGATTCTTTTTTCAGGTTTAATTTCTTGTAAGTAAAATTTCGGGGATATTATTCTGGGCTGGACACGGACCATTCTTTATTCCTACGCCTATATTATTTGATATTTGTCCACTAACTTTAAAACATTCAAATTGCAAGTCGATTACATATATATAATACTTATTGTTTTATTAAATTTATCCAATTTGACTCCGATTCCAAATATAACTTATTTTAAATAGTATATAGTATTATACTATTTACTATTATATATAGTAGTATATAGTATTATTATATTACAAAAGTATTTTTAAATTTAAAATTTTATTATGTATCTAAATGTCCAATAAATTGGGGTCTAATTTATTTACTTTCTCGGCACACAGTTTGAGTGCTTTATAATATATTATTTACATATTTTTATTGACAGATATTTTCTTATCGAAAAGTATCATTATATTAAAAAGGTCAAGGTTAATTATGAAGAATTCTTATTACTTCAAGAATAATAAGTAAATATATATAAACTTTGCGTAAGTTTTGTCTTAGTGCTACCTGTCATTTGGTGAAGTTAATTGATTGCAAAAACTTGATGGTTATTAATATAATTATTTGGTTTCAACTGCCTTCCACGAATTTCTAGACTATATTACAATGATTTTTGTAGAAAAGCTTACTATAAAAAAACCATTTACTGGCACAGGGACACAAGCGTACGACTGATCAAAGATAATTTAATTTCCATGCTCTAGTAACGAATCTAAGCGCGGCGTTGAGTTCCAACATTCAACACAAAATGCCACCAGATTTCGGGGGAAAGTGAGAACGAAAGTGTCCTAATGAAAAAGGAGTATTTTAACGCTAGGTTCCCGGGTTTCCTCCTACCCTACTATGTGTGAGATACATTATGAAGCTAAAAAAAATAGATAATATTTTTAACACGTCTTTATTAGGTCGGCTTGTAACTATGCAATAAAACCTAAGAAAATGAATTTGACCCGCTTATAATAATTGTATCATCATGAAACTTGGCAGTAATTTCATCGAGCTGGTCTGACGATGGAACAAGATCCTGAATAGAATAAAACTCTTTACACGTTGCTAATAATCTATTCGAGCTTAGTATCTTACAATTTATGGTTCCGAGAATACTATACAGTTTTTCTAGCTAGCTAAACTAAATGTATAAAAGCGTGCTTTATAGGTTTAAAAAAAACATATATTGTAATATTATCACAAAACCAAAATAAATGAATTTGACTATAAATTATAAGCGATGTTATTTACAGATTTTAAGAAATTAGCTAAATATTTTTATCAGTACATTTTTTGGCAAGGTCGCCGGAGATTCATTTGACGGAAACACTTGTCACTACCGCGTGTAGTGACATCTTTATCGCACTAACACATACGTCACGCCCACTGTTACAAAAATAATGCTTTTTTGTAGAAAAAATGCAATTGGTATAAAAAAATTCTGCTTACTTTATTTTGTTACAATTAAATGCTACGTATTTGTGAACTGAATTGGTTTTTTTTACGGTTTATAATTTCCTGCTTGGCTGTTTCCCAGTTTTCGAGACATTGCGCGGCATCAACGCCGCATATTGTCATGAGCGAACTTTAGTAACGTTTAATGTAAATAATTAATAATTAATAAGAGCAACTATTGAGTTTCCTGCCAGTTTTTCTTAGTAGAACTGCCCTCCGAGCCGATAGTAACGTTTCAAAGATGGCACTTCATTTAAAAGACCAAACACCCAAATCCACATTGCCCAGAGCAGCTCATCCTGCATCTCAAAGAGCACGACACGGAGAAACCATGACATGAGCTGTAACAATGATAAAATATAAAAAAAATCTTTGTCTCTCTATTTATTACTTTAAATATTTACTTAAATTTATATTTTCATTTCTTCGCTCTGCCTACCCTGCTGTGCGCGGGAAACAGCGTGAAGCTGATCCTTATTTCTTTAATGAAAGACGTAATTTGGCACTTCTAGTTGAAAGCAGGTGTCACGCTCAAAATACAAACAACCATAAATACTGTAACCTAGATTACATACACAAAATATATATATTTAAAATACTTTTTTAACTACTTTTTTTCATAGGTAGTAAACTTGAAGATGATAAAGAGGAAATTGCACAAAATTTTTTACAACGGTCATTACGGGTATAAAAAGACTTTTTTTTTGTTAAAATCAATCTTACGGTATTTGTTAACGTGACTGCTCTCGATATTGAAAATAAATTATAATGCGGCTATTTTTTTTAGCTCGACGCTGTATCTGTCACGTTGCAAGGTAGGCTAAAGGAACCTGGGAACTTAGTGTTAAGACACTCCGTGGACATTAGTACAATTCTGTTCCCCCGTTTTCCGCCGAAAAACTCAACGACGCGCTTAGCTTGGTTATCAGAGGGAGGAAATGAAAATATTTAATATATTATTCCTTCAAATGAGAATCTAACCCACCCACCATCGCGTTTACAATTGCACTCGTGTGTCCTTGCGCCATGAGGGCCTGTGCTGCGTCTCGTTAAAAAAAATAAAGTATGACGCCATTGCGGCACAGCGGGACAGGACTGAATATCGATTTCTTAAACGCGATGTTTCTGGATTCGATGGTCAGCTAGGGAAATAAATTATATACATTTTTCCACTGTCGTAAGGCAAAGCGGCGTTAATTTCCGCCACTAATAGTATAATGTCTCAGATTCGAGCGGAATGTGGATCGGAGGGCGAAGTTTGTAAAACTAGTCTTTACTCTGCCTATTCTTATATACGGGATAATTAAGTATCTTTTCTCTACGTAAGACAAATAAAGCATAGTTAATTATTTTATACGGAAAAAAATACGATGCTGAACTGTCAATAGGTACTCGAGTAGCCCTCACATTCGACCGGGCAAGTAGTTGTTGACGTTGGAAGCACATACGGCAAAGGAGGGAACAGCAAGTTTGATATTTATTGTAAAAAACAGGCTCATTTATTATTATAAGTATCACTACTTTTTTAAAGATGATAATAGCACAAATATGCTTATAATCAGAGGCGACAGGTAGTGTCTTAATGGGAACGGAGTGTCTTGACACTAGGTCACCAGGTTTCCTCCGCCTACTCTGTTATATGTGGGACACACCGTAAAGCTAAAAGCAATTTATTATTAATATTTTTATGAATATGTTTGAGAACTGTAAACAGTCACCGTAGGTTCTAATCCAGTTCTTTAATTTTATGATATTTACTGTATATTAGTGAATAAAATACCAATGTTAAAATGGTCCAAAATGCAAGAAACAATTTGGAACAATTGTATGTAATAATTATTAATTAACTCGCATTCATATAATCGAAATGTAAGTAGAAAGTAAATATAGAAAGTCACTTTGTGTTTTGAATTCTTAACAATAGACAGTGTTAGTGTCTATTTGTATAATATACAAACTATGTTTACAGAATTCTATGGCGGTAGCAGGTTCAATTTTATATTTTTTGTTTATTGTCCGCTACCGACCTTTACGCGGCTTCGCCCGCTTACAGTTATTGTTATACTATTGCTAAATTATACAAAATCTTTACTTAAATTGCAGCCTATGTTATTCTAATGTTTTTGCGTGAAAGCGGAACAAATACAAGTTTTCAAGCATTTTCAAGCCTTAAGAAAACTTCGCAGATGTGGATGGAATGTCTTGAATGGAATGTTTAAACACTAGGTTTTTTCTGCCTACCGTGAAAAAAATGTTTTCTTCTAAATGAAATCAAATCAAATCAGTTTCACGCTGTATCCCGCACACAACATGAAATCGAGTGTTAAGACACTCCGGTCCCCACTTTTCGCGGAATTCTGGAGGTATTTCTTGTTGAGTGGTGGATTTTTTTTATTTCCTTAAGTGGGGATCGAACACACAACCAGTCGCGTTTACAGTCACACTTTGTACACTGCGCTACGACTGACCTGGATTTACTTTTAAAATTAAAGTAAAACAACGTTACCACCACAAATTAGGCAAGTCTCAAAGGCACAACAAGTGAAATAAACGTTCAAGTCGTACGTCATGATGTCACCCGATTAGTCATAAAGATAGTTCTGCCCAATCCACGATCACATAGGTCATGTACATATTTGTAAATATTATGTTATACTTATTCGTTTGAGTATTAATGAGATGGTTGTGGATCGACTCTCATTTGGAGGAATGCATAATTTACATTTCAAATTTTAAATGAAATTCTAACCGGATTAATTACGTATATTTAGTATTATAAGAGTCCAGTACGATTCGATTTTTACAACTTTTTTTTAAATTTATATTTTTATTTTTCGCTCTGGTGTCGAGGCTATGCGCGGCGTTGAGTTTTAACACTCTATAATCTCCACAAATTTGTTCAGAATTCGAAGAACGAACGAAATGTCTTAACACTATATTCCCTCTGCCTACCGCGATGTTTGTGGGGATAAAGTTGATTTAATTTAATTAATAAAATTTTTGGAAACCCCAAAACTTTGCAGTAGTCGTGGTAACATTCGTGGACACATTCGTTTAAGTGTAATTTAAAATGTGCAATAATCGCGAAAATCAAATATCTTATTATTTCCATTTTCTTGCTCTTACCATGTTGTTACTTGTTTACTTGTTTTACAAAACTGCATTAACATTAAAAATAAAATATATCTAACTGCATCACTCCTATAGTTACGCTATCAAGAAAATATAGAAATATTGTCATGTTTAAAAAAATATTTAAAAAATATCCACTCTAAGGGCTCGAGTTGTCTGTGACCATCACACTAGGTACGAGTAAGTTATATCGAAACGATTAATGTCTTGGAGTTTTTATCATTAATCGATACTTTCAAATGCAAAGATAATCTTTCAGTTGGAACCAGTAGTTCCTGAGATTAGCGCGTACAACCAAACAAATTCGACAGCTTTATAAAATTAGTAGGTATACATAGATTCTTCAATACTTTTCGATTCATACTAAATATTCGCCAACACATCCACTGCTCATTATTATTCATTAAATTCAAATAATTTAGATAAGATACAAGTTGTTGTGGTTTTTTTTACTGTAATAAAAAAATTGACTTGATAATAACATATTTGAAAATTCATTAATCATGCTAACATTATAAATTTTTACTTTAAATTTGCTTGGATTTAGATTACAAGTAAAAAATTGAAAAGTAATTTAATTGATTCTACTTACAAACAGACATATAATCAAAATCAGCTTCACGCTGTATCCTGCACACAGCAGGGTAAGCAGAGGGAACCTAGTGTTTTAGACACTCCGTTCGCCACTTTCTGCAGAATTCTGGAGGCATCGCGTGTTGAGTGACAGAACTCAACGCCTCGCTTAACCTCGACCAAAAAAGAATTTTATAAAATAGAACTGGATAAAATAAAATCTATCTTACATTTTCATAATCTAGATTTTATTTCTTAATCTTGATGTAGATCAAAACTTCGCGGAAGAATAAAAAAAACCTACAATAACTTATACAAACGCTAAGCAGAGCTGACAGTGAGATATTACGAATAAACATACCGAACTTAATCCTAAACAATCGATGACGGATATATATACAAATCTGTTCAAAACTGGTAAATATTTGCCTCTAAGAATTTTTTTTATTTTTAAATATGTGATAAATTGCGGCAAAGGTAAGTGGGTGGTGGCCTTCCATACTCTACATTAGATGAACGAACTCGATATTTTTAAAAACACCTGCCCTGCTCGCAAACTGTTCGATTTCATTATAAGGATAGGATAGGATTGTAGGACAGCTGATTTCGTGCAAATGATGTGAACCTGCGTTGCGCACGCGCAGGCACATTCCGCTGATATTAGTAAGGCACTTTTGTGTTTAGATTTTGATAGTGTTTAATACATTTTTGTGATTGCCTTTTATTTATTATTTTTATAAAATTTAGAAAAAATAAAACATAATGTTTTATATTTATTTATAATGCAGTGAGGTAAGTAAATTTTTTTTTTGTTTCAGATTCGTAGAAACTTCGTGGGACCAGCGCTACAAGAAGCGTTATCGTTATCTAAATTTCGAATTTAAATTATTTATATATCTATCTTATGATAAAAAAATTATAAACACAAAAATATGTAGTTTAATTTTTTTGTAACATTCGCAAAAATATGAAAGGTGATGGAAACCAGAATATGGGTGTAGTTTAAGAGTGGCGGCTCTTTGACTACTTTCATTTGTTGTATGGATATCGTATGGACTTTGAAAGAGTTTGTGGTGTTGTGAAAAAAGGAAACTCCGTTAAAAGTGTTGTTTATTTATTTTATATTGTATTGTTTTATATTTATAGACAGAATTAATATTGTATAGTTTTAGTTAGGGACGAACTTGGCTCTTTTCTATATTTCCAATAACGATACAAAATTCAAAATCATTTAATTTCTATATAAATTTAACAAATATCTTTAAAAATTTCAGATACACGACGCCACAATCACTTTAAAGGTCTTAAAGTGATCAACTTCCGTTTCACGAATAAAGTACTTCAGAATGAAGTGGACGAAGCCATCCTTAATCTACATATACAAGAGCTAGAACCTAAACATAATATTACAATAACAGAAGATCATTTTACTATAAATATCCAAGTGAACAGGGTCACACGGAATAGTCAAGGGAGTAAGGCATCAGTGCCTTACGCTGAGAGCGCAGTGAAGTTGTCTAGAAAAGATTTAAAAGTTGGTAAATGGGTTAAAGTGAATGTAACTAACATGGTAGCGGAGTTCTTCAGGTTGCCGAGGGACAACCTGGCGATAGTAGTGAGAGTACAAGACTCAAAGAATAGGATGAGTTTGGTGGTTCCACATCCGAGCTCAGAATCAAATAACGCGTTGGTAAGTTCATCTTGATGTCCATAGTAATGTATATCTACTAATATGATAAATCTGTAGAGTTTGTTTGGTAGATCGCGCTATTTTGTTATGTATTTGTGTTTTAATATTTAGTATTTTAATATTATTACTTTAAATATATGTAACTACGATATTGATACTCAACGAATATTTTTTTTATAATTATAAATTGAAAATTGTACCTTAATTAAATAAATAACCTGTTAGTATCGCCAACAATGTTTTTATCAGAGAGATTTTTATGGTGGTTAATCGATCTGCAAATCTACGAAAAGTAATAAAACTACGGAAATAGTTACGTTTAAAAGATTTTTTACTTATTGGCGGCACGTATACATATATTGTAAATAAAATAAAAAGAAAAATCAGCTTCACACTGCATCCCGCACACAGCAGGGTAGGCAGAGAGGGCCTAGAGTTAAGACACTCCGTTCCCCACTTTCAGCCGAGTTCTGGAGGCAATATTTTATTTCCTCGAGTGGGGATCGAACCCACAACCAGTCGATTTACACTTTGCGCATCGAGAATAATTGGAGTAGGGCTAGAATTATTCTCAATTTTCCAAAATGGTACCTCCAAGTTATAACTTATATATAATATCAATTGTTATTTGCTGTTAAAATTTATGAATCATTCCACATTCAATTCTCGGTAAATTTCAATTTCAATATTTTTTATACGATAATGACAATAAAAATGTCATAAATTACCTTTTTAAAGCTAACATAATTTTTAATATCTGCCCCCGTATATATCGAATTGACCCATTACCAGGTCAATATTTAGGTCAATCGACTTCATCTTCATGCTTCGCTTGAGTATTGATAAAAAATTGTCAAATTATGTTTTATGATTTTTAAGCAAATTTAGTTCATTTTACTATTTTTTTACAATGTTATGCCTTTTTTCCGAACGAACGGAGTGTTAAGACAGACATATTGCTTGTTGAACGGTGTTTCAACGCCGTGCTTTTTTTACAGAGCCCGGAAACGAAATCAATTGATTTTCTCGAGTGGAGATTGAACCCACAACCATCAAATTGACTGTTCTCTCTGCCGTCCCACACACCAAACTATTGTATTAATTTCTAAGGCTATTTAGAATGTTTATTGGTGTGCCAAGCTATTTATAACATTAGCTATAGGTACAAGTTTCTTTATCTCATTATGCCACTAATGTTAATAAATTGATACATTTAAGAATCGTTTGTCGCTATTGTGACTCTGTGTATATACTCACCCAGGAGTGGGAAATACGTTCGATTTTATTCCATCATAATTATCGGTTTGTTTTTTAGGCCAGAGAGAGGCAGAGGCACAAAATGTGACTGTAAAATCGACTGGATGTGGGTTCGATCCCCACTTGAGGAAATGAAATATTATTTAAGCGTATATTTTTTTTAATTTCTTCGCTCTGGTCGAGGCAAAGCACGGCGTGAAGCTCCGCCAATCAACACGCAATACTTCTAGAATTAGGTGGGAAATGAGGAACAAAATGTCTTAACAATAGGTTCCCTGTGTGCCTACCCCGTGTGCATTATACAACGTGGAGCTGATTTATTTATTTTTTAATTATCGTTTTTATACATTTATAAAAATACAGATCTGTATAGTGCTGTCTTATATCAAGACATTGTCGAATAGAAAAGGCAAAGTTGACTTAAAAATGAATTTATTATTACTATAAAAACCCACGATTGCATTTATTGGATTAAATGTTGTATATGTTAAGGTATAGTAGAATGTCAATATTATATCAATTACCATATTATTGCCAATAGCATATAAACTTAAGATAATCCTTCAAATTCAAGCGTATCAGGAAGTATTTTGGATGACGTAAACTGTATGCGACATGCGACTGTTACTAATTAGTAACAAAATTATAAACATAAAAAATTATCACTGATGACCTACATAGCAACCATGCCGAGTTGTCTTTACTATATCCAAGTTTCATTAACTTTAAATTTTTTGTTTCAGATGCCATACGTAGAAATAAGTCTAAGGGATAATTCACATAAAAGAACAAGAAGAATGATTGGAATGGATTGCACTGAAAACTCAAAAGAAGTCAGATGCTGTAGGTACCCGCTGTCTGTGAACTTCGAAGAGTTCGGCTGGGACTGGATCATAGCGCCGAAACAATACGACGCCAACTACTGCAGCGGCGAGTGTCCGTATAGTTTCCTGCAGAAGTATCCTCACACTCATCTAGTTCATTTGGCCGCTCCTCAAGGAAGTGGAGGGCCTTGCTGCGCCCCCAGGCGTATGAGCAGCATCTCCATGCTATATTTCGATCACGATCTAAATATAATATATGGAACTATACCTGGCATGGTAGTAGACAGCTGCGGCTGTTCATAGCAACAGCTCCAACAATTATTTGGATAATTAATTTACACTTTTGGTTCAAAAATGGTCTAACCTATCTAATTTTGGACTTAGCATTATGTAACATGAAGATTCAAGATCTGAGTTTCCTTTCTTCACTTGTGGCTTTAAGTGTAGTGTTCTTATTGTGATACATTCGGTTGAAGACTGCGGTGCGGACCCTTGTGGTGTGTGTGTGACTATGGACGTGATTACATTAGTTCTAGTTCGAATTTCATTTCATCACAGCGTTGGATTCATCCCAGTTTAGACCTTCCATTTATTTTCGCGAAACTAAAACAAAGCTATAGTATCTACTTATATATCTCGCGTATTCTTGTCATTTAGATGTCAGCATCGACAGCATTACTCTCATTCTTCTATTTGATATGTATCTCTATATAAATTTCTTTACATTATTTCTAAAATGGCATTTATTTTCGAAATTAGTTCTTAAATTTAGTTTGTAAGTTATATTTTCAATTGTAAGTAGCTAAAATGTGACACAGGCACAGTGTTTGTTGTGATTTCAAATAAAACTTATCATTTAATCGATAGTGCGTTGAACTGCCAAGAAAATAACAATAGAGAATGTGAGAGGCTCATACATACAATGGCCACCTTAGAGAACCGCGAGGTTTTTGAACTATATTGTTAAATAAACAATAACTTAAATAATATAAATTATGTAATTATTAAAAAAAATGTGTTTTTTTAAATATATTTTTATGAAAACCGTACTGTGCCTGTGATAACTGTCCTCAAGTCATCATAAACTGTCATTTTAGTTAGATCAGTTTAGGAGTTAGCGCCTAAAAGTTTTTCTATGAAATTCTAATTTTAAGTAGATAGTTTATGTAATTTCGATGTATTTCTTTAAAATGTATTTGTGAAAAAAAAAGTTCTTGACATCATTTGGATCTCGTGCAAAATTCTATTTCTACTGTAGTTATAGCGGGTGGTGCTTAAACGTAGGACATTACTTGTTCGGTGCCTATCCTTTGAAAAAAAAACGTATTAAGTCGAAGATTAGGTTTTTTTAGCTTTCGCATAAGTTTTAGAAAAGTTTCGGATTTAGATTTTCAAAATTAGATCTCATTTGGAGGTTTGTTTGTGTGCCTCGTGACAGATCTCCTTGCGTTTGAGGTGGTTTTTTAATGGCGGTGTTGAAATGTTTCTTTACAAACATTATTGTAGTGTTAAGTGAGTTGTTCTATGTTTACCGTAACCGATGGATATTGTCGAAATTTTAACTAACAAATTTGTGTCATAAGATTAATGAAATAAATTTTTCAATTCATAATTTTTTAAGGTATTTTTATTTCGTTTAATTGCAAAATTTTGCAAGACTATCAATAAACATTCTTTCATCAACTAGAAATAAGCTGAAAATCTTCTAGCGGCTATATATATTTTCTCAAGCACTAGAACATATTTTCTCAAACACTATCGATTTATCCATATCGGAGCTACAACGTCACAGACAGATTAAAAAAAAACATAGTTTACATATACGTAAAGAAAAAGCCAAGCAAAGGGTGTGATGTAATAAAAGACACAAGTCCATCCGCGGTCATCCTTTCAGAACAGCCGCTCTTTATTTATATAAACTTTAAATTATTTACACATTCTGTTCGTTCTACTTTACATTAATATCAACGTTATTAAAATACAATTAAAACAAAAAAATAATAATATATAACAGAAACACACATACATGTACATGTACATACAATTAGTTACGAGAGTGGGAGAAATAGTCGGACTAGTATACCCAATTACAAAAAATAAGCCCCCCCACATTATATATGTATATATATTTTTTAATTTAATTTCCTCTAAAAAAGTATTTCATAAATGTTGGCGTTTAAAATATAAATTATTGTGTTTGAAAAAAGCCAACAGTTTATTAAACACTTCAGTCTAAGTATTGCTTAATCGATTCAAAATATACAAGAAAACAACGTTGCACCTGTATATAGGTAAGAAACAATTCCTTATGTTATTGTTGTACAAAAGGTCATGGCATTTAAAGACACGATCGACTCGTGTACAGTACGCTCGATGAGTCGTGGCCGCCCTGAAGTTAGATGCAGATAACTGCCAGATTTGATTTTGACTCTAACAACTTCAGGGCGGCCACAACCCGTCGACCGAACTGTACTCACCTAAATCCTAATTTACAGAGAGTGCACAACATCGAGTGGTGTCAGTCTATAATAAGTTGGATGGATTATTAAAATTTCTATAGCGTCAAGCGTAAAAAAAAACTAAAATAAAAAATATCGGTATGGCAGTGTTTTCGTTGAAAACTTAACCTTACACGAAACATCACAGTTTTCAAACTTAAAATATTAACAAAAATCGAAGGAAACGCACATGAATGCCATGATCCGATAGAGTAGTAAGGTCACACAGGAGGTTACGCGAGTGTCTAACGCTAAGTATGTACAAGGCCGGCGCTCACGCGACTGAAACTTGAGCCGTTATTTAAATAGGATCACAGTGGAAAAAGTGATTTAAAGATACGTTTACAATCTAATCTATAAATATATAACGTCCACATTATGGCAAGGTTCTACATAAACGCTATCACCGGTCAGTGACACTAAACTATGCCTACGTTTATAGTCATTTCGCTATCTGTACACAATCACGGGGCCGAGTGTATAGCCCTTTCTTAGAGGCCTGGTTGAGAGGCAGTACTCTGCTCGACTAAGAGACAGTTTCTTGTTTAGAAGATCAGCTGAGAGATACTTCTGTGTTTAAACTTAGACTGCAAAACAGTTCCTTGTTTAGAAACTCGGCTGAGAAACAGTTCTCGGGTTAGTCTGTGGCTGGTAGGAATCGTATGGCGCGTGTGGTTCTAAATGGCAAACAACATTATTCTCTCCATTGAGGACGGCCGCCAACGCCCTCATATTGCTCTCTGGCTGGTGGTAGGGATGCATCAGTCTACCACTCTCATATCGTGGATCGTATGATCGATCTAGTGCATCCCATTTGCCGTATTTCCCGTAATGTTCCTCGTGATGGTGCCTGTCTCCAGGGCTATAGGAGATTAGTGGCCGATGGTCTCCGAAGAACTTGGAGCCGGACGACCCGTGGTGTCCAGGGTTCTGTCGGCAGTTATCCGGTCCGGAATTATCATCGGACATATCCGACATAAGCGTCTCGTTTCTTTCGATCTCTTCATACACTGGGTCGTCTTGTATTACTCGAAATTCTTCTGAACCCCGTCTGTATATCCTTCCTTGCTGGGAAGCTATTTCAGAGTACGTGTGATTCATATTTTGGCTGCCGTGGTGGTGATGATGTTTTCGTCGGTTGTCGTCTTTGTAGTGTTTCCGGAAAATCATCTCCTGACTTCCGGGCGAATGCTGAGACATGAACACGTGGGGATTCCTGAAGTCGTGGTTGTAGCTCCTGGTCGTTTGGTATCCTTGATGATGGAGTGGACTTTCCTCATCCTTGATCACGTGTCTAGGGGATCCGGGAGCAATTTGGCCATCACAGTCCGGGTATGGACTATGAATGTGGCTTTGTTGTGCCAGCTGACGAGAAAGTGTGTCGTGATGAGGTAGAGTCGAGGAGTTCACTGGATGATGCTTAGAAGAAGTGTTCTGTAAAAAAACAGAGTATATATAGTAATTTGTTTATAAGTTGCATGTTTTAACAAGTTAATAATCAAATCACACAATGATTTAAGCAATGATAATTTACTGTAAAACAATTAAAGACAGCTCAAGTTTTTAAATTAATTCTAATACAGTTCTAAGTAGAGCTTATTAACTTTTGAAACATCTTCATATTAGTCATGATATCCTTAGCTTGTGCTATTTTAAAAAGAAGAAAAGAAAACTGATTACTTTTAATTTCCGTCAGATCGATTACAAAGTGACATATGAAATTTTCTCGAACAACAACAAAACGAGAATAATAAATATAAAGGACCATAAAAATATATCACCAGTTTTTTTACCACAGATGCGAAACAACCTAATGATTTATTTGATGAGATTACTATTTAAACATTACTAGATTTAGAGATCTATAGTTTACCAAATTTCTACTAATAGACTCCATAACTTTCGTTTAATTATATGAAATTAGTTTTTTTTATCGATTTGACGGATGAGGAAAGTGTCTGCGATGTAATTCAAATTAGAAGGAGGTGGGATGGGCTACGTGTGCGTGGTTCATGCAATGTTAAGTCATGCAGTTAGGCTACGCTTAAGTAAGATCTCTAAGCCATCACCTGAAAGATTTTAAAATATGAATACGAATAATACATAATAAAATAAAAATATATATTTTCATTACTATACATTATTGAAGATAATCAGAAGTATTACACTTGTGAGAATGTTTATTTCAATTGCGGCTATTTCTTTGGAGGATAAGGGTTTTATGACGAATTGTAGTACACAAAATAAAATGGAAATACTTCATCAATTTACAAATCATGAAAACAAAAAAAAAAAAACAAATAAATCCGACGTAAATCCTTCCAGTGGCGAGATCTTACCAAAGCCGTCGAAAGCCCTCCCCTCACCTTCCATACATTCGTGTTCACAGTCCACTCGTTCCCGCCAATTGAGGCCGCCATTTTGTTTGAATAGCAAGATGGCGACCGCGATCGAAGGTTCTGGTAATCGCTGGGAACTTCTATATTATTCGTATTTCTGTAGCTATGCATTGACGCAATGCTTTGTGAATGGGAGCTACTGTGTGGTATTTGTGGGGGATTTCGCATTTCTTCGTTTGGTACGTATATTGGGGCGGTGGGACGTATCCATCTTGACGCTTCCGGTTGTAAGTTGTAACTCTGTTGTATATAATATAAATGTATATATAATGTCTGTATCAAAAAGTTGTATGTTTAGTTGCTTCATCTTTAGTGAATGAGCTTTCGAATTAATAATAAAATAGTATATAAAGTACATTTAGCATACATAATTTTGATAAGATAAGAATACAAATATAAATAATCTACGTACACATAATATAATACGATACGACCGTAAACTTATTGAATTCTGAAAGAGCTACGAGAGTCATACGCATATAGAGATAGGATTTGGTATCGATAATGACCCATTAGATGCACTACCACCATTACTATATTAATTGTTAGTTATCTGTGAAGCATTAGTTAGTTGCTTAGAAAAAAAAATACAACTTACCGTTCTTACGTACACATAATCTTTACACAAGGTTAGTTTAACATTTAAGAAAAAAAACTGAGCTGTCTTTTAGTCACTGAAGCCAAAGTGTTTGGTGGTATATATATGTATATATTTTTTTATAATTTGGGTAATTTTGATAATCCTATCTCTATATATGCGTACGAACCTTGTTGGACATTCTGTCGATATCCCGACGGGTACCGGCCACTTCCTGAGTTTATTGGATTTCTTAAATGAGACATCGGAGCTGATTCCCTTTCCGGGATATTATGTGAAAAATTTGACGTAGCATTGAGAGTGGGACCGAAATTAGGTCCAAAATTTTGATTATCTTGGGAATTTCTACGGTTTCTATGTGGATGATAGTTATGAGCGGCGGCGGCTGCCGCGAAGGACGCTACTGACGCGTTGTTGATAACATTGTTGTTATTATGATTGTTGTTGTTAACAACAACATTAAGAGTGTTGATCACGAGGTTGTTTGTTGTAGACGCTGACACGGACGTGCTCGCTGAGTTCTGTTCAGAATTTAATAACTTTTTAATTTAGTCTATATTAAATTATGTTGTATATATATATGTATGTAAGTTAAAACCATATGAAACCTTCCACCGTGTAAAATATTAACTTTTTATACTATAATTAAGAATATATGTGTAAACTACTAAACCATTTACTTTAAGCCTCTTGAGCACAATGATTAAACACTAAACATATACATATCCCCGACCATTAACACACAGGACAGAATATTTCTTAAAATAATTACTAGATTTTTTTAGTTTTTGTTTTGCTTCACGCTATATCCCATCCCGCAGGATAGGCAGAAGGGACCTAGGAGTTTAGGGTTAAGAAACTATCGTTTCGTTCGCTTCGCTTTGCCAAAGTGTGTGTAATGTGTTTGTATAATAAAAAAAATATATAACGCATTTTGACCTTGTTATAGGTGGGGCTAGAATTTCAATGAATGTTTTATCATGTTTGCCTACACATATGACTAAACATTCAAATCGCATTTAAAATTTAAACCTAACCTTACAATATAGTTAAATTTGTATCTTATGGTGACTAGGGTAAAACTTGCTCTGACCATATATTATATACCACGTGTTAAATTACAAAAATATACATATTATAAATAAATATATTTTTAAGGAAAGGGAAATATAGATAGAAACATAAAAGTTTTAATATACACAAGTTTAACGGGATCTGAACCTACGATTCTTGAGAACCGTCGAAGCGCTCTAACCAGAGTGTGTATGATCCGCTTTTTCTAAATAATACTCACGGTAACATCACGGGGATCGACAACGTCCTCGTGGTCCGCCGCACTTTGATTGTATCTGCGACTCTTGACGGAGCCCTGGCGCGTGTCCACGTGCGTGCTGGAGGCGGGGTTGCCGGCCAGCTTGAGGCAGCAGCTCAGCCAGGAGTACCGACGGCATATACGGATGAACTCTTTTTGGAACTGTGGATTGTATATGCAGATATAAATTATATTCATTTTAAGTGAGAATGTACATGTATGATGATTATTTTAAGATTAATTAAAAATGAATGTTTCGCATTTATAAAAAATAAAAACACAACTATTCTTATTTTTTACTACATAATAAAACACAAATTTAACTTACAATTTCATTTTGCAGGCAATAAAAGATGAATATGAAGAGTCCTTGTAACGAATTTAGTATAGTGAATACATATGCGAAGATGACTGTTTGTTCGTTGATGTAAAGTAGCCCAAAAGTCCAAGTTAGACCCAAAATGACTGCGAGTACTATTGAACTGTAGAGCCACACCCTGGAAATATAAAAATATAATTTAAAATTCCCGACAAAACATAAAGTAATTATTATTTTCATTTTAATTTAATATAGTAACATAATAATGTTTACGATATACAAAATATTTGAAATCAGCCCACAAATGACGGTGAAATCGACGAACAATCATAAAACTAACAAGTATAGAAACTCTCCGTTTTAAAAAAGTAGTTTAACATTTTTTTATATTTATTAGTAAAGAAAATTGATAATATACAGAAAATAAAACAAAAACAATAGATTTGGAATCCTTTAAAAAATTCTAACTAAAATTCCATTCGGCTAAGCCTAATACCCTTTTGCTTAGCATTTGAATAAATAACGTCGTAATTTCCAAAGCAATATTTACCTTATTTTATATATTTTTGTATTGTCCTTCGATTTAATAGAGACCGTCGAATGGTGGCACATCATGTAACCGACTAAGCCTAAGCAGAACCAGTTAGCCTGAAAACGGAAATTCATAATTAGCTTTTCTGTGTCGTTTATTACTATTTTCTAAGATAGAGGTTTCCATTCGTTGGTTGAAAAAAAACTTTTGTAAATCTCTTGAGAAATGTTTAATTGTAGATTGTTAAAGATAATTATTTAGAAGAACACAATTATCTCCAATTTTTTTTCATATTCACACAGTAGTATAGGTTCACTCTTTCTGACGATTCTTAAGGCATTGCGTGTTGAGAAGCTGAACTCAACGCCGCATCAAAAAAACAGTTTTCTCTACAAGAAACAACTTACAGCGACAACAATAGCAGCTGGCCCAACGAAGCTCATGATCATCATGTTATCAGTGGACAGCCAGCAGTGGTCGTCGGTGCCGTAGCCGCGGGGCTGTATCGCGGCCGATATCGACACCACGAGTAGAGGAGTGATGTACGCGCCGGCACAGTACCAGCGAGCTCGGGGACGTTCAGGTTCGAATACTTCTACTAACATGGCGTATAGATGGAAACCTGGAAAATTTTAAATAAAAAATGTGTTTAAAACTAGTGAGTGGCTATGACGTCACGCTGTATCTCGCATTTAGCAGGATACACAGTTCACTATGCTCGGCATACACATACTCGTATTTCGTTCGAACCCACATAAATGGCCCAATAAATAGTAGAAATTAATAGGAAGTTTTGAAGATATTAATAATTTGCCAAGAAGGCGTACTTTCTAAAGTTTTATATGGAATAAATCGTAAGAAGAAGAAAAAAAACCAATTTTAGTACTCCAGAAGTTTTCAAAGGATTATAAAAGTCGAATTTTGGCTTTTCACAATTAGGTTCCATTGTATGTTGTATATATTCACTCAGCTATTAATAGAAGAGTTTATATAATGTTAAGACACTTTACCTTCTAAAAACATCCAAGCAAAAGCTGCCAAAAAGAAATAATGCAGTAATCCAGCTATGACTCCACACATGGTACTGTTTTGCGTCTTATCGATGCCACACATGAAGACTATTTCAGCGATTAAGAGACAAAAACACAGGTTTTTGTGTATGAAGACTCGATCAGACTGGAAAAAAATATATTAATATTATTAATATTAATACTATGAAAAAAATTATAGAGTTATTTCATATTTTATAAGTATTTATTATTTAAATTGAGTTAATATAATTGAATTACAAAAAAAAAAAATTTGCTTCACGCTTTATCCCGCACACAGCAGGATAGGCAGAGGGAACCTAGTGTTAGGACACTCCGTTCCCCACTT
>DWAO01000596.1:0-24064 GCA_018230605.1 Heliconius congener
CGTGGGCGGCGGTAATCACTTACCATCAGGTGACCCGAACGCTCGTTTGCCTAGTCCTTTTCCATAAAAAAAAACCTCTCTTTCTACTTACTTTCCCAACATAAATCTTTTTTGCTATTCTTTTATCACTCATTCGTTGAACGTGCCCAACCAGCAGCAACACGTTTTTTTCCATTCTAATCATCCATCCTCGCTAGTACCTACCATTCTGTGTATCTCTTCATTGTAGATTCGATCAGCTAAGCTGACTCCGCATATCGAATAGATCGCATCTCCACAGCATTCATCTTTCTTTTGCTCTTCTTCTGTAATACCCACGTTTCGCTGCTGTATAACAGGGTCGGTACCAAAACTGCATTTCGTACGGCCAAACGCGCAGCTGCGCTGACGTCTCGCCGTCTCATCAATGCAGCTAAGGCTCCGTTTATCTTGTTACCAGCAGCCTTTCCACATCCATCTCGTATCTTTCATCTCTACTTCATTCATTTGTTCTAATATCTTACCATTTCTCTTGATCTGAATATAAATGCCTTATGTCAAAATTAAGCATTACTTTGTTTTCCCACCCGTCTACATGAGTCGCCCAAATTATTAAGAATTTCCTCCAAATGCAGGGTTTCCACCATAATGATATGTCGTTGGTAAATCGTGAATGTTTTAAAATAATGGTCATTTATAATTATGCCCCGTCCGTTCCAATCTAGCGTCTTCTTTCCAGTAATTCTCGCTGAGGTTGAAAAAAAATATTGCAAATATTATTTTATCATACTCAAAAATATTATTCCTGTAAATTATTGCGATTAAAATAAATATTGTAAAATTGATATTTTATAGTAAATTAAAAGTAATCCAAATTCCAAGATCCAGCTCATATTTTAATACGTTTCCAGTATCGCAGTCCCCTGTGGCGAGTCAAGAGTCCTCGCGTATGAGGAGGCGGTTCAACGAGCTAATGGACGACGCCTTCACTCTCTTCGGTTCCACCAACACCACGACTACGTCACAGGAGACTGTTAAAGACAATTATGGTATGCGAGGTGGCTTACTTAATTTTACTCACATTTGTGTATTCTTTATCAATTTTAAAAAAGAGGAGGTTCTATATTCGTCAACTATAGTGTTTATGCATTCCCTTCGATTTCTTAAAAAAATCATTCATTTATGAAAAAATTACTTTTATCGTATTTATTTTTCATTTCACACAATTGAAATTATAAACAAAAATTTTAGGCAATTATAATTAACCTTAATCTTAAAAAAATAACTTCAGATTCTATTTTGCATATATCAAGATAGGCAGAGGGGACTTAGTGTGAAGTCACTCGGTTTCCCACTCTTAGTCGAATTGTCGTGACAATGTGGAGTGGCACAATTCAACGCAGCACTTTGTTTTTTTGAGTCTTGAGACTACATCGAACTTAAACCATTGAGTCCGACTTTGTTTCACTGCGTCACGCTGGTCTTTGGGATTTGTAAATATGACATTTTGTCTTTGGTAATAAGGTATTCGTTTAGCTTTAGTTTAAATAATTGTTTGTGTGCGTTCAGCTGTTGAAGGTGTGACACAAGCTCGCAATGAGAACGTGCGCGTGCGCGGACGCTCCGCGGGATCTGCGCACGTGGTCTCTGTGTAAGTCTGTAGTTTAATTATTATTAGAGCTAGTAACATAATAATTTATAGATATTTAAAGTTATTTTAACGTTATTTTAACATAAGGTCCAAATTTAAAGAAGGTATTTTATGCACACAAAATAACGTATTAAGTCTCAACTGATAGACGCCACTTTTATGCATAGGTACTACTTACAGACCAATATCAATCCATTTGATCACATGACCAATAAACGTCACAGCGGAACAATATAGTGTTCAGTATTTTCGACAACTTCTCAACTTCAACTTTCGACAAATTTCAATTTATAAATAAAGTTTTAAGTCATTTTTGGTACTCATCGGTTGAATAATAATCATTCTACTGTATATTCAATCATTAATATTTTTATTATGTTGTTACAGACAAGACAGTGCAATACGTGACAGCGCCCTGCGCCCGCGCACGGCGCGCGCGTCTCACGCGCACGCGCATGCGCACGCTGCGGGCGCGCCCGCTGAGGTAAGGTGACTCTGTTTAACTCTTATTGCATTTGTGTGGCTCTTATGTGTCACAGCGAGGCACAGTCAAAGGATGTATGAAGCAAGAGTGAGTGCTAAAAGAGGCAAGGGGAGTAGGTTAGTAGGTTGACCTTTGAAGAGCAGTGTCGACCGCACTGGAGCATGATCACATACAAAGCATAAGGAGGCATGGACGTAGAGAGGGGGAGCCGGGTGGACCGTGCCCGTCCCAGATTGGTCTGGTGCTCACCCCAGAGATTTTATTTACAACAAAATTTGTCTGGAAAAATTAAATAGAAAATAAAATTTATACGAACATATATAAACCTACAGCGTGAAGCTGATTTATTTATATATAGAAAAAACCTCTAGATACGTTAACGCCCGGAGGGCATGTATGAGGAGGTTGATGACGGTGGATGAGGCGGAAGAAATATACAGAGACCGAAACGTTTAGTGCTCTCTCTCTAGCTACCCTAGGGATGGAACGTGATATATAACAGCGGAGAAAACATAATTAAAAGATACTCTCTTGCATTATTTGTATGTGTAAGTTTAGTCGTTTTAAACGTTGTTAGTGTTAGTAAAAAGGGGCAATAAAATAGTTTAAATGGTAATTTCTTCCAGTAATAATAGATGCAGATAAAACAAAACAAGAAAGTCTAGATAGTTCCAAAAGGTCCAGTTCCGAGAGAAAGACATGTCTTGTAAACATTGTGTTATCTATTATTGTGTGTGTTATTTTAATCATTCCATCAAAAAATAAAAACGATGTTATTACTCTGTACGGATAAAACCTACAACCTTTAAACACATTAATTTCTTTTTTTATTACAATACTAGCATATGATGTAATTGTGTGATTGCAGCGCGCACCGCGCGGCCGCCTGCAGGTCAGCGACCCCGCGCTGCCGCTCATCGCCGCCATACAAAGCGAAATACAGCGAGTCAGGGATAATGCTACTAAACATATGTAATCCTGAACTATTTGAAATGTTTTCAAGGTCTGGAAGGCAAAGAGATCTACAAATTTTGTAACGTGTGAATATGGGGAATATGTCATTTAACCTTAAAACTTTATAATACTAGACATTTATATTTAAGGTTGACGAGTTGTGACCACCCTAAAGTTAACTGTAGATGCGCAGATTACATTTCAGCTTTTTTTTATATTTTCTTCTCAAACTTCTTCAAACTCCATGACGGCCACGACTCGTCGACCGTACTGTACATACTGTAATAGCACTAAATTGAAAAATATTTAGTCAATGTAATGTAATGCCATGTAATGTTTCTTCTGTTGACAATCTTAGAATTATCATAAATAAGTTTATATTGTATACTTTAATAACAGTTTAATGTGTTCAAATTATGTCATTCCAAAGGGTATACAACCATTCACTTACTAATGTCTCAATATTATCTATTTAAAAAGTGGAGTGTTGTATCACTTATAGTGATAAGGCCGCCATTGCACATATTAATTTAAGTATCTACATATGTGTATATATTATATATGTTCTTTTTTATATAAATTTTATATTATTATTAAAATAAAAACGTGTATATATGTAGAATGTCATCATTTTTAATCACTACTAATATGATCAAGTAGCTTAATTTCTATTAGAGATGTAGGTGACATATTAGGTCTGTCCAAGGAAAATATTTATATCTTTAGTATTTGTAGTTCTTTTATGGTTCATAAGTTATGGTTGTGTTTGAAGTATTTCATTAAAAGAATAATAATGAAGAAGCAAAATAAGTAAAGAAAAACTGTTTATAAATAGTCTTAAAAAGTATAGGAATTTTGTAACTAAATTTCACATTCTTATTTGAAATTTGAAAAATATTGATCTCCGTTCTTTAAATGATTCATGTTTTACAATGCAGTGTAGGGCGTAGCAGTGCACTGTAAAATAATTTATGTTAAGATTTTTGTTTCTTACATTAAATGTTAACTCGACTTACATAGATTATCATTGCTTCCGGGTTAACCAACCACTGGAGGTAATAGAGACTTAAAAAAATGTTTTTAGAGTAGCAGGATAAGCAGAGGGTAGTATTAGGACACTCCGTTTTTCCGTCGAATTCTGGAAGCATTGCTGGAATTAAGTGGAAATGGAACCCAGAACCTGTCGCGGTTTCTCAGTCACGCTCGTGCTTTTGCAAACCTGGCCTTTAATCTTTTTCTTAATTGTAATTTAATATTTACATGTATATCCACGCTTTTTTTATAGGATAGAACCTTAATTTTAAGAAAAATATAATGTAGTAAATTTACTCGTACATTTGCTGTGGCCAGTCGCGGAGCAGGGCACAACGTGTGACTGTAAAATCGACCGCCTCCAGAATTCGGCAGAAAGTGGGGAACGGAGTGTCTGAACACTAGCTTCCCTCTGCCTACCGTCCTGTGTGCGGGATACAGCGTGAAGCTGATTTATTTACTCAAACATACGTTCCATACTTGATGTAAGAAATACAAAGGTTAATAAACAACATTTCTTTAAAATTACCGCAAAGTTAAGCCGGAGTGGTAATGTTTTAACAATTTTCGGTGCAATTTAGATTTGTTACTTTTTTTGTTCATTGTTGATCATTAATCATTATAATATCCTGCATAACGTGACTGGATATGGATACGCCTATAATAAGATATTTGTGATTTGTTTAAAGATATTTCTAACTTTTAAGGACACTTATTATAAACTTTTTAGAATTTATATTTTTGTTGACACTATTGATTTTTTTTATGATTTATTGTTAAAACAAGCTAATTTGTAGTTTTTGATCTTGATCTTGATCACTAGTATTAAGTTACAATTTTACGTGATGCCAATTTTATATTAGTGTAATATATACTTGTAATTTTCCTTGAAACCATGTTTTGAATGTTTTTAATAAATTATTGTAAAAAAGAAATATTTTACTAGCTGTCACCGGCAGGTTCACCACATTGTGTATGACACATTTCAAGTGCAGAAGTAGCTCTGACGTTATTTTGTGGATTAGATCCAAGAAATTAACGTCAAGTAATTAGTACACGCAAATAATATAATCACTGAGAAAATCTATTATTGAGGGCATTTTTCAACGCCATAGAACCAAAAGTAGTATAAAAGATCAAAAATCACGTTAATCGCAGAAACGTAAAAGATATAACTACGGCTTTCGTTATTGTGTTTTGTTGAATTTCTCTTACTAATAATGTGTTTTATTGCAATCGGTTCATAAAAAAATTATAAATTATTTTCAAGCGAACATAGTCGCAAGTGGTTCGCTGGTATCGCTGGTATATATATATAGCTTTCCTTGATACATGGATTATCGAATACAATATTATTTCCTATGATTAGCATATTCAGCCAAATTACCAAAGTTGAAAATTTTACAATATTAATAGATTTAATGAATGAATGAAATGAAACTCCTTTATATTGTGCATTATGTATATTTTGTACTTTGCAATATAAAAACCGTACTAAATCCTATTAATATATAAAAAGATATTTACATACATACACTATATTTTACACTTTCCTTATTACATAAATCTTAATGTATAAAATAAAAATGTTGAATTACCAAATACGAATATTTAAACAATGTTGCTTATTTTCATTTAATTGCTATTACCAGATTATTTTTAAATAATTAAAAACAGCTCCCTTAAAATAATTTATAACCACTTGCATAATTTAAGAACAAATATTTAACAAATAAAATGAAACTTAATAGTATACAATATAATTACACATACAACTATACGATCGCTACACAACTCCAGAAATTCGTCAGACAAACCCTTATAATATTATATTGTAATATATAAATTAAATGAAGTAATTGATTTGTGCATTGAATGTGCGTACTGCAATACAATACACACTTAAAACGCACGAGTGTTACCATTAAATTACAATTAGTAACAACTATTAACAGCTTACAATCTCAATAAATCCTTTAGTTAAATATAACTGAAATAAAACTATAAAAAATATAATTACAAATAAAACTACATTTAACTCACTTAAATTATGATTATTATAGTACATATAGGTAATTCAATATATTCATTTACTATTATAACTTTTGCTTCTAAATATTTTACAATGAAAACTGTTAAGAATAAGTTAATTTCATATTTTAAGAAAAATAATGAACATTACTCATCAACACTATCAATAAACAAGCCTTCAAAAAGTCGCCGGTTCAAATCCAGGCAGGGTGTGGTGGATCAGTCTTTTATTTCATCAAAACATCCAGCACATTTTTGTGTGAATTTCGATATATTATTCCCAATTATACATTTGAATGACATGGATGAAAGTAACATGTCAAATTTAGAGATTTTGCTAGGGATATGTATAAATGAAGATTTTAAGTCAAGTAGACTAGACTTGACTCTTATACTTTTGATTAAAAAAATCAGCTTCACGCTGTATCTCGCACGCAGCAGGATAGGCAGAGGGAACCTAATGTTAAGACAATTCATTCCCCATTTTTCGCAGAATTCTGGAGGCATTGTGGCGGAATTCAAAGCCGCGCTTTGTCTCGACACCAGAACGGAGAAATGAAAACAAATATTTTATTTCCTCAAATTGAAATCGAACCTATAAACAGTCGCGATTACAGTCACATTTGTGCTCCTGCACCATGGCTGGCCTTTATATTCTTATATATTTACATATGAAGGATTTTATATTTAACAACTTTCACTGTATGAAAAGATATAAAAATCATAATTTAATTACCTTCCTAGTAGTCACAATTGCATAACACTTTTCAATATCTTACGACATATCACCATCCTATCCATATATGTTTTAATTACAGGCGGCCATTCCATCCACTTATTTTTCGCAAATCACACAAGTCTCATATTTCTGCACAGATATTCCTCCATCACTCGGTATGTTCAAGATCGATATCCGGGACGTAGTTAATCTGTATATGCTATGTAGACGTGAGCGGTTGTGGCGCGAGCCGCCGCCATTGGTTGGTTTGGTTCTCTTGGAGCTCCTCGTCCTGTTACGTTAAAAATACAGTTAATGTTGGACAAAGGTATTTATAATTAAATATATTTAGGGGCGCTCCAACCTGCAGCTCTTGGAAGCCACCCAAGCGCTCTTACCACTAAGTCACAAGTTCTTAAGTAGTTACATAGAAATTCTTATATGTATGCTGACAACAATCGCACTTAAATATAAAACTGACAAAATAAATGTTGTATGTTACCTGAATAATGGTGATGGAGACGGTGTCAGGTTTCATGTCTTCCAACATCTTTTGTGCTGATGGACCTTGTTCAGCTTGTTCCATGTTCCTGGAATGAGAACAAACTAATAAGCGTTCAAAACAAAAACGAATTACTGTTTATTCAATTATGCCATTACAAGCAAGTTTTATACTTAAAGTTAAATAAAATAATCAGTAGTGTCAGGCTTACAATAAGGTACCACTGGCTCATAAGCAATAATTTTATTTACATACTAGTGAGCAGCGCGCAGCTTCGCACGCTTATTTGTACCCTTAGGTGTGAATTCTATTAATCAGAATTTTTATTTTTTATAAAAATTAGTGCCGATTTAAGATTCTTCTATACAAACTTTCAACCCATATTTCACCCGTTCATAGTAAAATTTTTGTAAAATCCCTTCTTAGTGGGTGTACACATTATGAAAATAAACATCTGTTCAAAATTCATGTTTCTACCATTAGAGGTTAATATAGAGGCGCCACAGCGACTGACAGCAAGCGTTATAGTTGTGGGTTCGTTGGTATCATCATATTTGTATAGTCATACCTAAATATGAATCTAATATCTTCTCATTGCGGGTATCTGATCTGTATATCACTGTAAACTGCATTGATATGCTTAATATCAAGCTTGATGCCGTCAAACATCAGCCCATTTCAGTATGAGTAAAAAAACTATTTAATAATAAAACATTTACTTCCTGCTTCCCGAATTGAATCTGCCACCTTCCCCTCTTATTCTGTTCATCGCATGTCTATGTCTAGACTCATGTAGGTATTTCTGAAAATAAAAAAAAATAGATTTTTTTAGCTAATCAAATTGTTTAAATCATTTAAATGTAATTGTCACTATTATATTTTGGTAAATTTCCCTTAACATTCAATGTTTGTTTTATTTTAATCAGTTCATAAAAAAAAAAGATGTAAAGTTTTCAATGAGATTATCTTTAACTGCTTTCGTTTTCTAATAATAATATTATTAGATTTCGAATAATAATATTATTAGAAAACGAAATCAGTTCCGATTAGTAACCAAATAAATTACTATGTAGTTCAAGAAGGCAAGGCGACTAATTGATCACTAGTAAACAATAAAAACACATTTGTTATTATTGTTTATTGTTATTCCACACTTAGGAAAGGAAAATATTTATTTAGAAAACATATAAAAATTTTAATGTCGCGTACATTCTCAGAAAACGTGCAAATATTTATAAATAAATAATAAAAACCCATACTCACAGGCCTCTCCTTAGGTATCTTCCCCTGTTCATGTAGCTTGGCTCGTGCAGCTCGACGTCTCAGTATACGCTTGTATTGTCTTGCATTTACATATAACAGAGGCTCCTCGTCTGAACCAGCTTGGGACGCACCTTCTGATGAAGATGCTGTGGCACCCGTATTGCCATTTACCATCTGTAATTAGTAAATAATATAAAGATGAAAGAATTGTAAAGCCTGTTCTGAGTTTTTTTGCCTAAATTTCTAGACATTAACAGTTGACTAGCACAACTCAACATTGCATTTTGGCTTACCGAAGCAAGGAAATGAAAATAATTCACTTTCCAGGTGACAATGCGAACTCACAAGCAACATGCCAACAGACACTGTCCACCTATACCACATTTATAAATTTAAATCATGTATAATAATTCCATAATAATGAATAAACTAGTTTATTTTATAATTGATAAGAATTTAATTTATATTTTGTGAGCTTACCATAACAATATTAGGTTGATTTACAATTTGCTGTGGTTGCACAGTATTGCCCACACCCGCCACTTGCACCAGATTACCATTAAGATTTATGAGGGTACCTGTATATTGATTTAAGAATATTATAAAGCTTAATGACGTTTCCAGCATATAGCAGGATAGGCAGGGGGAACCTAGTGTTAAGTGTTAATTCAGATAGACATTCTGTATCCTACAGCAGAACTCCATGCCCCACTTTATCTTAATGATGAGCGAGGAAATGAAAATAGTTTCCCAAAGTGGGAATTGAACATACAATCGTGGTATTTGGTATCACTGCTCTAACGACCTCAAATTCACAACTCATTTACATTAAAAAGTTGATAAAAAAAATGTTATATAATAAGTGTTAATTTCATTTGTTATAATTTGAACTATCATTTATAAGAGTACTTATGAGTAAAAAAAATATATACATATATTAATATCAAAAACAGTTTCTTTTTTTTCTTTTCAATTTTATCATTTACCCAGTATTTAGTAGGGCAGGTAAAATTCCTATCCTTCCTTCGCTTTACGCCCAAAGCACGTGTTCTGCATTTACAACTGAATGTTAAACTTTATCTTGTCAAAGAGAGCAAAAAGGAAGGAGGAAAGGAAGCACAATGCATACCCAAGAGGGGATTGAACCCACAACCACATTTACTGTCAATGCTTTTGTTACAAGAAAATTCTAATATAATAAGTAATTCTTACCAGGTTGATGTATAATCTGATGTTGATCAATCTGCGGCTGAGACGTGCTCGGTGTTGGTTGATATATAAATGTTTGACCATCTGGTGTCTGAACTAATTGCATAGGCTGAATGTTGTTACTTGTGCCTGAATGGATACAAATAAATGTTATAGATACAAAAAAATAGTTAATTAGGCTATGCAGTCATGTGTAGTAGGTTTAACATGAAGCTATTTCAAAATTGTTTTCCTGGGGATAGACTTAAGTTATGTTGTAAAATAAATATTTGTTAACCTTGAAGACTGGATAAGGGCAGAACTTGTAACTGTTGCAACTGTTGACCACTTGGAGCTGCCACCTATATAAATAATCACATATAAAATATTAGTAAAAAATATATATAAAAGAAAACGTAATATCTCATACTCAACATGTAATAACTAAATAATTTAATAAATATAGAAAATTTGGTTTTTTTTTTATAAAAATATACTGTTCTGTACAGAAAAACATTAAAAATTTTAATCATTATCATCATAACATCTATTTTAAAGCAAATTTATGTACAATATTAAAGACTCATATTATCACCTGAATTTGAGGAGTTCCAATCTGGTTGCATGAATGGAAATACATTATTTTAATATCTAGTAAAATTGCATTAATATGACTAAATAAGAGCTATTTATACATCATAAGGTAGCTTTGGTTTTTTAATGATCAGATTCGATTTTTTTTAACTTCACATTACGCACTGTCTCATCATCAGCATAGATGTATGGCAAGAAGTAAATGCCAAGGCTCAAGACACTATCTAGTTTCCCTTTGTCTATCTGAGCATAGGAATGAGATTATTTTCCTGAGACAACAACCACTGGTTAAATCAACAACCACCGATTTTGCAATCAGTCACTATCACACAGCACTATAATGATCTCAAGCAAAAAGTAACAAAACTTACAATACATAGTTATGTTAAATTTTTATTTACAATGAAGAATATATTAGATTACATATAGATATTGTTAATTTTTATAATAATTACTTGTATAGCTGGAGCTGTAGATGGTATAGAATGTATAACAATATGTTGGCCATTAGGGCCCTGTAGCATGTGGGGGTTATTGTTCATTTGCAGCACTTGTAGTTGTTGTCCATTGATGGTCATCACTTGAGATCCATCTGATGTTTGGATTTGGGCATGTTCCATTTTTAATTACTGAAAATTATTTTTTATTTTTAGTACTGTTAAGACACAAACAAAGAATGTTTTGCATGTGGGGGTTATTGTTCATTTGCAGCACTTGTAGTTGTTGTCCATTGATGGTCATCACTTGAGATCCATCTGATGTTTGGATTTGGGCATGTTCCATTTTTAATTACTGAAAATTATTTTTTATTTTTAGTACTGTTAAGACACAAACGAAGAATGTTTTACTCTTCGCTTAATTTTCGAGACATAGCTTGTTGATTACACTTACGTCGCGTTTTGGCATCCCAGAGTGGGAAAATAAAAATAATACATTCCCTTGAATAGGATGCGAACTCACACCGACACCGCAGCGCCACAAGAGCCACTAATGAGTTTTAATGCCAGTATATTATCTATTTTTTTCATCAATTAGATGGTAAGAAACAGATATTCAACATTGCAATGAGAATTCACTATTTCATTATGTATTACTTTACATTGATATCTGGAACAACTTAACTGTCTGATAAAGCACTTATAATACTAGAGCAATTGATTAGGCCAATCGAAATGGGCTAGAGGAAAATATATGCATATATTTAATAAAGTATTTCAATAGATTACGAGTATAAATATTAAAATTAACAAATGTTCCTTTAGATCCAATATGGAAAGAAAATTGGATTGATCGTGCCTTGTAGTTAGTGCGACGAATTAATTTATTCGTTTTGTCGCATGGGATATACTTCCTTGTTTTGAAGCTGGACTTACTCATTGTGAGTGTTGTATATGATACATCATACATTTAGAATTCTATTCAATTAGTAATAAATACAAATGAGTGATGGAAAATTTTATCACAAAATAATCCAATACGTCATAAGTCCGAGGCCAGGAAAGCCAACGTAATCAAAATGGCTGCTTTTCATTTAATTTCATGACACATCACGGAAACTTTTGTTTGAAATATAAAAGTTTTCATTAGAAGATACGCCGGCTTAGCCATCGCAAGTAATAATCGTCAAGTATTGTGAACTTACATTGGATATTCCTCACTGGTTTTTCAATGATTGGTTGACAAAAGATAGACCAATGGCCGATGTCAATGATCACGAGGACGCAGTAGATTGGTTCGACACATTACCACTCCCAAGGAAGCGCGGCTGTTCTGCTGTCCAATGCACTTTCTCATAATTAATACATTGTCTATGGTCTAAATTACTATTTATATTATTATTTACTTTTTTTATCCTATATTATTATTAAGATTGTTATTTACTATTTTAAGATATATTTTATACAATTTTATTTAATTTCATGGCGGAAGAATAAGTTTTTACCAATGTTTTGTTTTATAAAAAGTTATCGTCAATATGTTTAAGCAACTTTTAATAATAAATATTTTTTATTGTTCTTGTATTATTTTCAAATAGTATATTTTTCTTTTTAGGTATTTTATAATTTTTACTGTTAAAGCAGAAAATTTTCTAACCAAATATATTATTCCAAGATTTCTAGAATCTGAAGATGAAGATGAATCAGTACGAGTAGCAATTAAAAGGTTACATGTTTTTAATTTTGATAACGCTTAAAAGTCTGTATTTATTTTAAAAAAATGTTTTATGGTTCGTTCGGGAACATAGAAACTTAGAAAGCGTCGTCGGCGTCATTCCACGTCTGTCAAAGTCAAGCTTTAAATTTCAATTTCAATTTGTAACAATTCGTTAGTATACTAAAAGTTTTGTTTTGTGACAAATTTAAAAGCAATTGTGAATTGCATATGTTTTATAAGTAATTCGTTTAGCATAAGATGAATTCTACTATTTCTAATGATTTGAGCCGTGAACACTTAGCATTCGAGACAGCTCAGAGTCTAAGTAGGTTATAATCGTTTGAAAATAGAAAAATGTAAATTTCTTTTGTTTAATCATATTTCATGTACCAATGTCATTTTGTACTTTTCTTTTAGAAAATATTCACTTGAATACTAAAAACATAGCTACTTTACATAAAGAGTTATTGGAAATTAATTTGTCTATAACTGCTTACATTGAAGAAAGCAAAAGTCGCCTGAAAGCATTGCGCTTAGAATTAGCGCACCAAGCTACCAGTTCGCAAAGAGTTGTGGAAATACTTAGTGATAAATGTAAGTGTAAATATTTTTCTAACATCTTTATCTTATAAGATTTTTATTTCCAAACTCAGAAAAGATAATATTTTAAAATTTTGTTCAAAGTTTTAACTAGCACCTTTTGAAGACACGTTTTAATTTAAAAAAAAACATGTGTATTGTATATAATTAATTATATATATTACAATTTTGCAGAAAACAATGTCAAATTTACCAAAAACACCACAAAAAAGAAAAAGCCATTTCAGAAACATAGGCATTCCTATTAGAGAAGATAATAATAATACTGAGCAAAAGTTAACAAAGCAACAATCTGCAAAAAAATTTATTGTGTGGTATAAATCAAAGATTGACAGTGACCGCCAACATCTTAGTTCCTATTTATCAGATGACATAATACTTGAATGGTTTGGTCGTACTATTAAAACGAGGAAAAAGGTATCATCTTTTGTTAAAAATGATATTCAGTGTTCTAGACATGACTTTACAAGTATTGAAAGTGTAGATAAGATTGAGTTGAAAAATGAGAAAATTCGCAGGTTTGTAGTATTCTTTTTTTTAGCCTCTTATATTTATTAGATATATTCATTTAGCAGGGTTGGCAGAGAGAACCTAGTACACTCTATTTTCCACTCTAAGGTAAATTTTCTTGTTAATACTGTGTTCAGTGCTTTGCTACACTGTACAATATATTATGGGTGGAAATGGAATCCACTACAGTAATATGTACAGTCATACTTCTTTACCACAATGGTGTATAGTACTCTTTTTTCAATAGTTATTTTTCTAAATATTACCCCAACACAAAATAATTTTTACATAGAAACAGAACATGCTTTTTAATTAAATAGGCATAGTGTTGTGTTATTTTTTTATTTGCGTTTATAACTTTTACATAATAAAAGAAATATATGTTTTGTTTACAACAATTTATTGTTAGCATAGAATCCAACAGCAAAGATGGTTGGTTGTATGTTTAATTTACAGTCAGGGGAATGCAACTACTATTACTTTTGTGCAGGATAAAGTGTGAAGCTAAAAAAATATTATATAATATAATTAAGAATATTGAAAAAACTTTTTACTTGATTTTTCATAAATTAGTTCAATGGTTTTTTTATTTGTGTTGTTACAGAATTGATGACAGTAACTTCAAAAGTCCATTACAATCACCCGAAGTAGAAAATTACAAAAAAATAAAATTAGGTAAAAGAAAACTACAGTCCACTAGTTTGAGCCCACAATGGGCAGAAGGTTGCGGGCCAGAGGAAGAAAGTGAGCCAACAGAGAAAAAACAGAAATTGCAATGTAATACAGATAATATAACTAATGATAATAATATTTCTATGGAAATTAGTAATAAGGGAGATGGCGTTGATAAATTAAAAAATACGAATGCAACACCTCCAAACATAGAATGTGGTCAAGGTGACTGTCGTCCGTCTACAAGTGGTACTAACTCTGAAAACTCATATGAAACACTAAGCACAGAATTACCTAAATTAGCTGTTGAATGTAATGGCTATATAGAATTTACTAGAACAAGAAATAGTCATATAAATAGTGCAGATTCTATGAAATGGGATAGAAAATGTAAAGTGCAAATTAGTTATTCTGAGGACCCTTTGAATGTTGGTGAATATGTCATTTGGGCTTTACGGTACAGTGATGAAAGTAAGTGTCGGCGAAACTTACTTTCTGCTTTTGAAGAAGTATCGGACTAACAATGTGTTGACCGTATGTATTTTTGTAATATACTGTTATTTACATATGAGAAGTTATTGTTTGACAGTTTTATTGAAAAAGTATGAATAGGGACTTTTTATAATTTCTCTTGGTGCCAAATTTTACAAATAATTTTGGGAATATTACATACTGTCCTGCATGCTGTATCAAGCCTGTGAGAATTTTGTCGTCAAGCTAAATCACAAACTAAATCTTTATTCATACATACACACAAGACAGGTAAGATAAAGAGACAGGAGTAGTAAGATAAATTGTAACGATTAAAATATTTTACATATATCTTTATACAAAGCTAAAACATAATTATTATTTTTATTAGCTTATGCTTTATCCTACACTATCAGGGCTGGCAGAGTAGACCTGAAGGCAAAGTGTCACATAGCAATACTTCTGTTCCTCAACTTCCGGTGAATTCTGAGTTCTGAGACATTGTATGTTGAGCGGCAGAATTCAATGCCACGCTTTGCCTCATTACCAGAGTGGTGAAATGAAAAAAATAAATTGAAGCAGGGAATTCCACTCGCAGCCTGTCATGCTACAGTAACAATCTGGCCTCAATTTAAATGATATTATTATATAAATAATAATAATATTCTGGTGATCTGGATTTATTTTTATTAAGATTTTCAAATAGGACCAAATCATGTTTTAATAAAGTTTGTTTTGAAATTTTAGTATAGGAGTACTAGAAGGCTTTAATTTAGTTATCTATATGTAAATCTCTCATTACACCCACCAAGTTTAACTGATAAAACTAATATGGATACAATTCTATGCTTTGCGAGAATTTTTTTATGTGTTAATAAACGAGTTATGCAACAGCAATGTCCTTGTCCTTGCAATTGTAAGTTGCTGAATTTCAAGTAGATTTAATATGCATTTTAATTCTATATAATTATAAGGTTAAAAAGTTATAATTAACTTTTGTGTACTCTGACCAATTTACTTTGTGTATTCTTCATACAATGTGTAAGATGTAGATTTGAACACCATAATCAAAAAACCAGAACAATATAATGATTTGAATAATATTTTAATTATATATATTATTTACTAATATTGATATTTTAATGATACATATTAAATTATTCTTGCAAATCACAGAAGTGCTTAGTTTATAGCTTTATTGTGTCTGTAATTTATTACTCGATAGATTACATGATATTAAGTTTTTTCATTGTAGCTGTTTGATACTTTTTACAGTTATTTGTTTTATGTTTATACACTAGAAATATAATAGCATACCTGTATAGTTGTATAGTTCTAAGCGCGGCGTTGAGTTCTGCCACTCAACACGCAATTCTAGTAGGACCATTTTTTAGGAGTATTTTGACCCTTTACTTACTCTGTTTTGCTAAACAAGTGTCAAACTGCTTTCGTTAGCACACCTTGAATAGGACTAGAAAATAGAAATTATATAAATGATATAACCAAGTTTTTTGTGTAAAGTAATGAACTAGCTTTATAACAATCTCAATTAAGTCAACGCGTATAGTTTTTAAATTCCTATCGGATGTATGACACATTTACATTTAAATGAGATTTAAATTTGTATTTAGTTGCATAAGTTATATTTTAACTATTTTAAAGCATTACTTGTGAAGTATGTTTTTGTTTTATTTCTAGAAGTGTTTAAGAAATAAAGTTGTTAAGTATTTAAATGGTTTTCTTTTATTATTCCTTTATAATATATTAGTATGTTTTTATACGTTTTACGATTAGGCTTGCATGCGCTAAAATAGCGATGCAAGGAGTTAGGTATTAAGTATTTTACGATGGACGATAAATATGAATGCTGCAGAAGCTTCATATAAAACTATCGATCTAATACAATAAAGCGAAAGAGTTTGTTTGTTTTAACACTGAGATCTCTGAAACTACTGGTCGGATTTAATTTTTTTTTGTTTTGTATGAAAGCTGCATTTCCCAGGAGTGATATAGGCTATATAACATAAGAGTGTACTACTTAGTTATCTTTAAAAAACGAAATAACAATAATAATGAACATCATCGAATTGCTTGAAGCGCGCGCGCTGCAAAAATAGTTGAAGATAAAGTTCTAAAATAAAGTCCGCGACACCATATAAGTATCTATCTCTTATAAATAAGTCACAATAAGGCATTTTAGGACAAAAAATAATTTAAAATTCCAAGGTAATAGAAGATATTGAAACTTATGAAAGCTATTCCATCATCAAGGATTTGTTTTAAAGATAGCCTTTATAGTATGTAATTTGGACGTATACATTTCGACAAAATGTTAAATGAAAATAATTCAACACACTGTTTACGGCCGCAAGCCTAGTCTCGAGTTCCGCGGGGGAGCCCGTCGCCGATGACATTTTCGTATGTAGAAACGTAGTACTTGCATTTTTTTGGATTTATGAAAATAAAGTGTTTCGTGATTGAATGTATAAATTTTATAATCTATCTGTTGGTAAATGCAGCACAATAATATAATTATAGGTGTACTTATATAAAAATCAAATCAGCTTCACGGTGTATGCAGCAGGGCAGGCAGGTCTGGTAGGGCGTTACAACCATGCTAAGCTCCGGCAATGAACTACGTCAATTCTAATATTATGGCCAAGGAAATATAATAAAATATAGTTTTTTCATTTAACGAAACTTAGGTACTAATTTTAGTTACCTAATAACTGTCAAAGTAATCACCATCTGAGCTCCATATTCCCTAATGGTAGGTACTTACCGGCGTTAAGTGTATGGGCACAGAATGTTTCAGACTTTATAAAATAACGACCAAACGAGGGTCTGGCTTGGCTTTAGCGTACAATACATACCATCCACACTATATCGATGTATACTAGAGTCAAGATAATAAATCGAGTTAATTACATCTTTAGATTAGTCTAATTTAACCATTGGATGTTTGGAAATTGATGTTTGAACCTTCTAATAAGTTGTAAAAATAATAGTGACCAACTGCAGTTATTGGCGTATCTAGAGATATTTTCTAGAAAAGAGCTGAATTTTATTTACCATTGAACAGATTTTCGTGAAGATGACGTATTTTTATTTTCCGGGGCAAATTTTGCTGTTAGTAAAATTTCTGGGGTGGGCACGGCCCACCCGGCCCCTCTCTCCCTACGCCCATAACTGCAGTAACATTAAATAATTAAAAAAATCTATTTCTTGTAAAAATTTAATATAATTGTCATATAATACATTTTTTTAACCTTAAAAATGGGCTGGATTTCGAGTAGGCATATTTGCTAATATTATTAACAAATTTTAATTTCATACATTCATATTTTTAAAACTAAAGCTTTTTTATAATAACTTAACACTTGTACTAGCCCAGAATGAGAACAATTAAAGTTGTATGTTATTTGTAACAAATTCTTGTCAAAGTCATAATTACCCCATGGTAATTATAAAGAAAAATGCATTTCAAATCAATTATAAACTTAATTAATGTGATTGCTTCAACATATATGACATATATTTTTTTTATTGAAAGATAAGATAACTTCACAGGATAAATAAAAATATATCAAATAAATTTATTGAAATATTTCATTTATCAGGATTTGGAAGACTCAAAAAAACTAAGGGTTATTTATTACTAAGTATTGATATATACTTATACCTCCAACCTATACCTTGGTCATATTACGGAAATTCAATAGATTTATTTTACCATCTTTGCATAAATATTTACATTAAATGAAAAACCATATGTCTAAATCAAACCAACAAAAGTTGTACAAATAGAAATTCATTACGAAATTAAATGTTCAGATCTTAAAAAATGTGGCACCAAAATGGCAAAAAAATTAATTTAATAATTTGTCCATAAAATAAACTCATAAAAAAAGTTATTGTTTTAAATGTCTTATTTCTTATATAGAAATGTTTAACTAACAATTGAACCATGTTTACGTTACTTTTGGATTACTTATTGGAAAAAAAAATCTTAACAATTTCTACATTTCGATCTTAGCATGTGAATATAATTTAAAACTGTTGTCATAATCCATTTTATAATAAATATGCTTCAATGTTTATATTGAATGCCAATAATTATTGTGAATTTTTATTTTCAAAACAAATTAAATGAATACTAAGATTAATAAGACATTTTAAACTATACTATATGAATCATATAGAAGAAAATAAAGCAATCTCCATTCAAAATAATACTTAACTGGTAACCTGTAATTTATTAACAAATATTTAATTTGTAATTTATAACCTGTAATTTATAACCAAAGACATCATGTATGAAACATAACCATAATAATAACCATTGAATTATTCATGTAAAACATAGCATATAGCCATTAGCGATAGCCAGGATTTTACTATTTCTTTAAAATAAAAAAAAAGAAATTGCTGTATTTATTTCTATGATTTATGGTATATTCTCAACAACTACAGTAACAATCTTACAATCATACCTCAAAGTAAACAATATGATAAAGATATCACAAACATGAGGCCTCCCATTTATCTTAAAAATATCTAAATTATTTTTTATCAAAGTTATCTCCATCATTTAATGCACTTGGATCTTCAATTTCTTCCTTAGCATTATTCTCCAATACTGGTTCATTAATTGGGTTATTGTTTAGAGCTGAACTTAGTTTTGGTGGCAGTGCAGCAGGTGTCACTTTGGAAGATACAGCTGGGTTTGGTGCACTCTTTGTGGTCATTGAAGCTTTAAGTTTTCCAACCTCTTTTTCTAACTCCACAATTCTCTTTTTTCTCTCTTCTAGTTGTGTTGTGAGAGTTTCTTTTTCCAGCCTTAATGTCTCTAATGTGGCTGACACACTAACTTGTAAATTTTTTAAAGACTGCAATTCTGTTTTGCATATCGCAATATCTACTAGTGTCCGGTTTACGGCAGTTTCAGATTTTATTGCTTTATTTTTAAATTCAGAAATATTGTCACTTAGCTTTAACTTTTGGCCCTCTAGTTCACTTACTTTTGTGTTATAAATGTCACGTTGTTGTTGATAGCGCAGAGATTCCTCCATACACGATGTTTGCTGTCGTGAACATTCTTGCAGTTGTGTACTCAATTCGTTAAGACGATTTTGTAATTCAATCTCGACACTCCAATTATTGAATAGTGAAAGGGTAAGTAAGATACATACAGCAAAAACAATATACATTGGCCACCGACGCATATTTTCTATACCCATATTACTTATACACTATAAATAAAAAAAATTGGCTACACTATATTGGATTTATATCACGAAATATGTTTTTTACTTTTTTTAATTGAACTATTTAACCGACAGGAACTCATTCGTAGGCGTCCAAACTCGTCTAATGTCATTGACATCAGATATTAATGTTACCAACTGCAAGTGCTAATATATTATTTGAGTGTAGGTACTACGTAACCATTAATAATTAAAATACATAAAATGAACAATGGTACCATAAAATAAAAAAGACAAAAATATGAATAAATTCACTAAGTATTATAAATCTGAATTATTCTTTATCTGAATTATCTTATATAATGAGTAAAATAGACAAATATATTTATTTTTACTAGAAATATTAACGTCAATTCTTCATGGTAATATAATAATTTGATATTAATCTTTTAATTATTTTTTAAAAATTAATTATTTTATTTCCACATATATAGCAACTTGTAATAGGTGATCACGTGACCAAGTAAGCATAGACTATAGTCCTTCATCGACTTCTTTGGTTTATAGCCACGAGGTTTTTAGTAATATTTCAATTTATTAGTGAATAAATAAGAAGATAAATTATATTTTTTTGTTAAAATGTCACCTAGCCCTTCATTACCACCTAAAGAGAATGCTCTTTTTAAAAGAATTTTGGTAAGTACTGTTGTAAACATTCAATTTCGTTTGGAGTGGCTTGTCAATTTTGCCTATTATATCCAAATAAAAAATAATACAATTGATTTTAATTTCAATACGCCTGTGCCCCAACTACGTAAAACTTACTTTTAATTATATCACTGTGAAAAAGTAGAAAACATACAAAATCATGAGCAAAACAAAATATGCTATTGGGAGGCTGCAATTTCCTCGCATCCAAAAATAAATAGAGGTTAATGCATATAATTTATTATTCTGTTCATTGCAGCGCTGCTACGAACATAAACAATATAAAAATGGATTGAAATTTGCTAAGCAAATACTATCTAATCCCAAATTTGCAGAGCATGGAGGTAAGTTCATTGAATATAATTTTAATTCAGAAAACTTCGTTATTAATATGCGAAGACGGTTGAAATTATAACATAAATTTTATAAATGTGAAGTTAATATATAATAGGTGTTTAAAAAACATTAATTAAATGTCATTTTATTTTTAGAAACTCTGGCTATGAAAGGTCTAACATTAAACTGCCTTGGTCGAAAAGAAGAGGCTTATGAATATGTACGTCGTGGTCTACGTAACGACCTGAAGTCACCTGTTTGCTGGCATGTGTATGGCCTTCTTCAGAGATCTGATAAGAAATATGATGAGGCAATAAAATGTTACCGCAATGCTCTGAAGTGGGAAAAAGAAAATATTCAAATTCTAAGAGATCTTTCATTACTACAAATTCAGATGAGAGATCTTGAAGGATATAAAGTACGTATCCATAATAAAATTGTCAAAAACACAAATAAATATTACTTATTACTGAAAAATATATGTAATATTTTTTAAAAAGTGCTATGTTAGCTTAAGAGGCTGAGGTGGTGGCTTCAACTCCCAATGTGGGAAATTAGTTATTTCCATTTTCTCGCTCTGGTAACAAGATGAAGCATGATATTTAATGAAATTTGGGGAATAGAGTGTTTTAATACTTGATTTTCTCTGCCTACCATGATATAATATCATTCACTTTTTCAGGATACACGGTATCAGCTCTTTATGCTAAGACCAACACAAAGAGCATCATGGATTGGTTTTGCCATGAGCTACCATCTATTAGGAGATTATGAAATGGCAAACAATATTCTTGATGCCTTCCGAACAAATCAAATGAAGGGCACCTATGAGGGTGCAGGTAAAGATACTAATAATTATGAACATTCAGAATTGTTGTTATATCAAAATATGGTGTTAGCTGAGTCTGGGCAATATGAAAGGGCTCTCCATCATTTGCAAAAGTTCCAAAGTCAAATTTCCGATAAGTTATCAGTTAAAGAAACAACTGGAGAATACTATTTGAAGTTAAGAAGGTAAGGTCAGATGTTTGTTTTATAGCTTTTTCCTGCTTAGCAGGCTAGATAAAGGGGCCCATATGTTAAGACACTCTGTTTCCATACCCAATTTAAGAGACAATTTGTATTGAGTGGCAGAACTCAGCTCCTAATTTAGTCACCAGAGCAAATAAATATAATCTGTCCTCCAAATTCAAACCAACAACTATCACTATATTTATAGTCTGATCTGATAAGGAACAAGATGTTTTTACATAACAAGTATAATTAGATAATAGCATTAATTTACTATGCACCATTTCTATTATATATATAATAGAAATGGTGCATAGTAAATTACTATACATACAACAGCAAGTCATTTAAACTGTAGACATTTGAAGCCATCTATAGATTACAAAACATGTTAAAAGGCTTGGAACAAGGTTCTAAATTTAATCACATCACATTAGAAACTATAGTGTACAATACATATATAATTTTTCAATTGATGTATAATTTATGATAATGTTGTGGTGCATGTGATACATAAGAATGTATGGCATATTGGTCAGAGCGCCTGGTTGGTTTCCAGGAGGCACAGGTTTGAGTCCCGCTACATACAAATTTTTTATATGTTTTCTAAATAAGTATTTCTCTTTCCTAAGTGTGGAATAACACTTTAAAAATGTTTCAAAATATTTATTCGTTCCTTGGGGAAATGAAACTCACAACTATCGCATTTTCAGTCACACACATGCACCACAACATTATCATAAATTATACATCAATTGAAAAATTATATATGTATGTACACTATATTTTGTTGATAAATTTCGGAAAGCAGAAAACAGTGTGTCTTGCCAGCAGTATGTTTTTTTTTATTGGAAAGAATTGTTTAGAATTCCCAAGTAAAGAGCAGAGACTAAAATATCTTGACACTAGGTTTTATGTACCCTGCTGTATATTTTTTTTAAGTCAACACTCACTTCAGTATTGTTTATGAGTATAATTCGTAAGTATATAGTAAATAGTAAAAACTGTTAGCCAGCTTAAAATGTTTAACAGTGAATTGATTTATACCAGTTTTGTTAATTTCTTTTATAATTTTTTTTCAGGTACAAAGATGCAGTAACTGTATATGAAAATTTGCTTAAAAGAAATCCAGAAAATGTAATGTATTATCAAAAACTTGTAGAAGCTAAAGAATTAAAGGATCCAGATGCAAAAGTAGCCTTTTATGAAGTTTACAAGTGAGTTATTTTTTTATTTACTTATTTTGAGCCTATTGTGGCACAGTGAGACAATGTCAGTAACTGTCATGGTCCTGCATTCGGCTTCCACTTGGGGCAATAAATTTTTTGCACTTTCATTCTCTGGCTCAGTCAAGTATATTGACAAGGTTCCTTTTACCTATATGTATGTTTGGGTTATACCTATATGTATGAATAATAAACATGAGATATATGTATAATGTATAATGTGTATAATGTGTGTAAATTAATATATGTATAATGAAATAGCTTAAAATATAATTGTTTTCATTGTATTTTTCAGAAAAGAGTACCCTCGAGCTATAGCTCCAAGACGTCTTCAGTTAACAGAGGCACACATGCCAGCGTTTGAGCGCCTTGTTGATGACTACCTTAGGCATGGTCTCCATAAGGGTATACCACCTCTGTTTGTTGACTTGAGGTAAGTGGTATCATAGGCTAAATTTATAATATTTATAAAATTAAAATATACATGATTAATTCATTCATAATAATTTTAAACATTCACTTTCATCTATACAAATGTGTAAATGAAAGATCTTAATATTGGATGATGTTTATTTTAATGAAGCTGTCTTTTGTTATGTATGTGACCGTATATTTTAAACCTCGTCATATTATAATCTCACCTGCGACATTCTAATTTATCGATACTTTGTGAATTGAAATTATGAAATAATTGACAAATACAATAACCAACGAGGATGCTAAAGACCATGCAAAGTGGAGTAGGTTGAGTAGGAAGGCAGACCCTGGCAAAT
>DWAO01000597.1:0-24056 GCA_018230605.1 Heliconius congener
ATTTATTTATTTATTTATTTATTTATTTATTTATTTATTTATTTATTTATTTATTGGGACTTGCTACGCTTACTTATATTTATGTATATTTTTAATTAATCAGATATTAGTCCATTTAGAACAAAAATATGATATGAAAACTTAATATGGTACCTCCATATTGAACTGAAATTTAATTTGTTGGTTTTACTTGGTCGAACGCGGTACAAAAATGTTTTAAAAAATCTACCCTGAAAATGTAAAATGGAGTATAGTCTTATTTTATAAAGTTCGTATTGTAATAATACTCAAAACGGAACGAAGTAAAAGTAGATTTAAAATAATGTTACATTTTCTTACAACATATTTTAACGCTTGTAAAATAAACTGATTGTTTTGTAAATATAAAATTTCAAATGAGAAGTCTACGTAACCAATGAAAAATATTTTTACACCATATACTTCGTACGAGGACTGAGAGCGCTCTGCTTCCACAATATCAGCTTTTAATAAAGTGATAAAACGTTTGCGCCAAACACGCGATGCTCTTTATGATTTCTTATAGCTTATTTGTACATTTTCACTTATTATTTTTCTTTACTTTTATTTTTTTTATTTTCCTTTACATTTATTTTTCTTTCTCGTCTTTTAGAATAAAAGAACAGCAATGTTACGTAGTTTTGCAGAACGTTCGTGTTCTTGTTGATTTTTTTAATTTTTCCTTTAGAAATTAAATTTAGTTTAGAAAAATCTTTAGAAATTAAATATTCTATTATAAATGTGTACTTATAATTAAGCAAGTTAACTAAATATATTATGTAAAGTTATATGAATTATTATTTATAAATATCAATAAACATCTTTTTTTGCTTCATGCACATATCCGTGCAAGTTGAGCCAACCTGTGAACTTAGTTTTAAGACACTCCGTTCTCATTCAGACACTTTAGTCGTAATTAATTAAATGATGAAATTCCAAAGATATTTTCTCAAAGCAATTATATTATAAATATAATATTTTTGTACGAAGGTAAGCGTACGTAATGGAGCCTTTTGTCCCTCTCAATAACAACTCTTCAGAACTTCTCAGAGCCGCAGATCCTACATGATCCGGATCAGCGAGACGATCCACAATATCGCCTCATCAACCTTCAATTTACAAACAAGCAACATTCTCAATCTATAACAAATAAAGGATTTTCTATAGCGCTCAATTGCTTTAGGTTTTGCATAAATTTTAAATTTCTTTTACATTTTGGAAACTTATAACATACTCTTGTGTTAGATTTGCTGAAACTGGCCCAGAATTTTAATTAATATATTTTTTTCTACACAGTATATTACAGTTATACTTTACCTCGTTATCTTTTACGACTTTACAACATAAATATTATTAGTTATCAATATAACACATTCTAAACACCAATACTTTAGAGGAGTTATGACAGTAAAGTAACAAACATACGTACAAATAAAAACTGAGGCTATAACACGTTTTGCTTAATATCTATTGCTTATTTTCCCCTCCGTAATGCCTCGAGGGATTCCGGTGGTTCGCGTGATTTATGGCTTATGCAAAGAATGAGAGGATATTTTCTACACCATAATTCAGCCTAGTTGAGATTAGAGGCGGACTATGTAAAGGATGATATATCAATCTGCTTTATGTGCGAGTGCTTTTCTTTTTCGACCTCCTTTATTTGTTGCGGATGTTAGGTTTTCGCGTTTTTTATCAATTTTTTTTGTGTTTATAGATAGTGTCGTGGAAAAATATAAAATTTGGCAAAAACTCAACACGCAATGCCACGAAAATTCGGTGGTAAGTGGGGAACAGAAGTGTATTGATGGAAACGTTCTGTCTTGACACTAAATTCCCTCTTCGTATCCTGCAATATACAGAAGTTACCAGTATTGTGTCTTCGCCATATGAGACTGAACTTCTGAAGTAGTTATATTTCTAATTTTGCTTGCTTTGAAATAACTTTCAATTTAACTGCTAACTACGTCTATATAAGTACGTATACTCATTACGAAATATAGATCATTTAAACAGGGCATGAGTACGAATTCACATCAATCAATTTAATTTGAAATATTGTTTACCATTAAATAAACATTTTTTATAAGCTCAACAAAACCAACATATTTATTTATGTCACATATTAATATTGTACTAATAGTATTATAGCATATTTTCTGCTCTGCGGTTCAAAATTTAAATTAGCGTTTACTTTGCGAAATCTCTACTAGTCTAGTTCTTTATTAGTTTACTAAAGAGCTAGCTTTACCAAGGAGCGCTATATTCACTTCAAGCATAGCGCAAGCCTTTGTTGCATTTTAAAGACATATTTCTAATACCAGGAAAAGATAAAAACTACGTAAATGTATATATGTATGTACGTCTATCTAAACACAAATAAAAAGTGCTGTGCATAATTCTCGTTTATATATAGAATGACTCTTATCCGTAACTAAGAATTAATACTTCAAAATGTAAAAAATATTATTTTATTATTAATTATTTAATTTAGTTGAAATACTTTTTGAAAAATGTTTGTTTTCATTTATTAGAAATATAACATTCAAAATATACAAAATATTAAAATAAATAATATACATACATACGTCCTTAAGTTAAAAATTAAATCAGCTTCATGCTGTATCCCGCATACAGCAGAGTAGGGTAAGCTAGGGTAAGTAACCTAGTGTTAAGACCGGCCCCCGTTTTCCGACGAGTTCAGGAGGCATTACGTGTAGAGTGGCGGAATTCAATGCCGCGCTTAGCCTCTACACCAGAGCGAAGAAACGAAAATATAAATGTAAATAAATATTTAAATTCCTCGACTGGGAATCAAATCCACAACCAATCGATTTTACAGTCACACTTTGTGCCCCTGCACTAGGACTAACCTCGTTATCTAAAATTATAATTAAACCGTACAACAAATAATATAGCTTAAATAAAACGATTTCTCGCAAGTCATCGAGTGAAAAAAAAATCCCTGCATAAAATTCCCTTTATCGGGATATCCTAAGAGCTAGGGTGCATATATTAAACGTGAAGTTTGGCCACATACGACGTAGGTCTCACCCATTTTACGCACGCTCATCATCGAGGAACTCGTTACTTGTTTTATACACATTTTGATCAATGCGTAAGGCAATACTTTATGAAATACCAAATTTTTTTTGTTTCCAAATTTCATAGTAATAGCAGTTGTTTTTTTACTTGAAAGATATATTTTCTTTGTTATATATAACTAATAACTGAATTTAAATTTTTATAACGACGACATATTTTACATTGCTATTATTGTCAATATTTCACTTTTCTTTAAGTGAATGGTCTCCAAGGAGTCATCACTCGTGGTTCGCGACTTTTCTAACTAAATATAAAGTATAAAGGTAAAGAATATGAAAAAGAAGTCCTACTATTCCATTCGTATTATTACATTTTACAATCTTAATTCATAAAATCTTATCATGCTCTTTTCTTTAAATAAGCTTACATCGCCTAAAGACGTGTTTTTTAGTAAATGAGGCAGAGGGAACCTATGTTAAGTCATTGTGTTTTTCACTTTCAGTATAATTTTCAAAATATTGATTGTTAAATGAAAGAACTCAACGTCGCACTTTGTCTTCTTCTAGAGCAAAAAAATAAAAATTCAATACGCACAGTGGGAATCAAACCCACATTCGTCGCGTTCACACGAAGAACGCTTAAAAGGGTAACCGACGGGTAGCAAACCCTTCACGTACCTTAAGTTTTATATAGTAGGACGTCATGACGGCCTCGTTTTCTTTATTAATAAATTTTATTTATATATTCAAATGGAATTTCGCTTCCATTTCGTAGATCTCATTTACTAGTAAGTCTTACACGTCTTGAGACTAAGACTTAGTCTTCATAATACTTGCCGTATAATATTAATAAGATTAAGTAAATAATAATAGTTAATAACGCTTATTAAATACAGTAGACAAGGAACGGCTTAAACCCCGCAGAAGGAATGTTAGTATTCAACAAACAGATGTATGCAGATAATACAGAATGCGGGGTAGTTTTCCTCTGAACGTGTGAACATAAAATAGGAGGAATAGGAGGAAAAGGAAGGAATTTGTTTGTGAACTGGCTGTAAAGACGACAAAAGTAAAAATATGCAAAGTTCTTAAAATGATGTTAAATTCCTATAAGCTATTTATATATAAACGTATATTTATTCCATTGAGATTATATTTTATTTTGTTATATCATTATACATCAAAAATAATCTTATGTTCAAATAATCTTATGTTACAAAGAACTTAATTCTTTGTAACCACCAAAAAGTGCTGATTATAAAGATGATTGATAATTACTTTTGATAAAACATAAAACCACGATATACGTATATCGTATAAACAAAAGAAAGCTGCCTATATTACGACACCTATTATTATGTTTACGTTTAATTAGTAGTGATTTTTTTATGAGCCATGATTCCAAAGCCTTCGTGATCGTTGATTATTAGGAAAACAATTTGCAACTTCCAGATTACGGAGTCAAGGGCACCAAATGAATAGTCTAATTTACTGTCCGTAAAATGTTTTTGATCGAACATTGATAAAGCACGTTTCGTTCTTTCGTTACTTTCTGCCGATTGAAATGTTGATGGTAGATATGAGGCGCTATACAATGCCACCTTTTTCATGATCCATTAATATTAATAGGTTAAGTTTTTTTCTATATTGTTGAAAGGATAAATCCTGATAAGTTAATTAATTTACATTTGTTTATATGTAAGAAATCTGTAGAGTTTTTGTTAAGATTAACATGCTATAAAATACCATTCGGTAATTTGTATAGAAAAGGAATAAGAATAAAAATATTAGCTCATATTGCTATTTAATCATATATACAAATAATATCTGCAATTTCAAATTATGGTCTAAAGGTGTCTAAAAACAAAATCGAAAACGTCTGCGTCGTTTTCGATTTTGTAAGTGGTTAGTTAAACTGAATTTAGAGAAGAATAAGGTTGTATTTACTATTTATTTTACGTTTTTTTTTGTCAAGCAATAAAGTAATATTTGTAAATAAAATAGCAAAAAAAACGGTATTACACATTAAACTAATATAGTAAGTAATACAACGGTAAACAATATTATCTTAACTCAGTTTAAGTGTAAGTACAAATGAAGACAAAATGTATACATTTTCTATCATTAAAATCGTTGAGGCCGTAGTGGTGCAGTGGCACACATATGGACTGTAAACGCGATGGTTGCAGGTACGATTCCCACACATTTATTGGAAACAATTTACTAAATTATTATTTAATAAACCAGCTTTATTCGCACACAGCAGGGTAGGCAAAGGGAATCTAGTATTATGACACTCCGTTGCCCGCTTTGCGCCAAGTTCAACCAACCAGTCGATTTTACAGTCACAAACTGGGCAAACTCTGTTATTTGTGGGATACAGCGTCAAGCTGAAAAACAAGGTAAATACTTACCTGCTATTTAAATGAACTGATAAAATATTTGTAATGATACCATTAACTTTAAAATATTATTTAATAAAATAAGCTCCACTTCAGTTAATGAATTAGGCCCTATCAGTCTTATTCTTATTAGACTCCTTTTAAATAATTAATTTAAATAAATTAACCCGACAATATTTAAAATACAAATTATGAAATTCTAAATATTTTCAAGACCAGAGACTTAAGCAGAATAAGCATAAGATGCTTAAATACTGATAAGTAGCGAAGGGGGTGAGAAGCGGAAACTCAATATGCATAATAATTAACTTTAAAGCTTTCTTATCTACCGTTGGTATTTTTTTAGATTATCTTAGTTGGATTTATTTTATATTTGAACGCTAGCTTTTCTATAATATGATTTAAAATTAATATATCACGCAGGAATGTGTTTAAATGAGTGTTGAAATTCATAGTAAGAGAAAAATATTTATTTCTGAAACCTAATATTTTTACTAACCCTATATAGATAATTATGTTTCACTGTACACTAAAAATAACTATACGTCGCCTCGACGTGCGTTTGTTTAAGTGAACATATTTTAGATTATGTATATTACTATGCAAGTAAAAACATTACAGTTATTTATATTTTATAACATAAAATAAATAAATAACAAAACAGGGTACTTCTTATGTAATAAAATTTAAGCATTTAGAAATATCTCCTTCAATTTTATAATTTATTATGTAAAATTATTTTTTTTTTGTGATCTCTATAATGTACCAAACCTGGCCGTCCAACGATGATTGTTCTGCCTCTAAGAATTTGAAGAAGTTGCTGTTACGTGACGAAATAACGCGACATACTTGTAATGATGAAAAAAATAAATAGATAACGAAACAACAACTTCTTACTTTGTAAGACTTATACATTTAGGAATCTCTCTTTCAGTTTATTATGTAAAATTTTCAAAATATTTTTTTTATGATTTCTATAATATCAAAAAATCTTAATTAAGTGGTAACGATGATCTTTTCTGCCTCTAAGAATTTCAATTTTTTACGTAACAATATAACTCGACATACTTGACGAAGCATTTTTAGAAGTTTCAGTTCAATTTTCTGCTAAATCTTCTATACTCAAGGGCTTTGGCGGCGCTCTCACCTCATGGATTTGGCATCACTCAGAAAAAATATGCACATTCGATCTCAAAACAGTGGCAATAATACATTTTCTCTAAAGTTGAAAAACTTACACGATACGATTAATGTGCAATGGCTTATCAGTATTTTCATTAAAAATACTGATACGCATTGCATATTGATCTTGTGTACTTGTAAATCAAATGTACAATCCATTTGTAAACGTGCAATCAAGTGTTATTATTATTATTATTACTGATGAAAGTAGGGCACTTACCGAAGCGATATGGGTGTATCTTGCAAGCTCTGATGACCATCTGACACGAAGATATACTGAGTTTTCAGGAACGGCTCGTTTAGTGATATAAAACATTCGAACTATATCGAGTTTACAAAATCAACTACGTCGATTTGACTAGTGACCGTCCGCTACTTCCTTTGCGTAGACTTCACGACCACTTCAATACAACTTACGTTTACTCATTATCATTAAAAATTAGACCATTGAGATTAGCGAAATTCAACGCCATGCTTTGTTTTACCTGAGCAGGAAAAAAAATGTATAATCAATTCCCTAAGTGAAAATCGAATTTCCAACCGTTTACAGTCAGATAGAGGGACTCCCCTTTTATGCTACGTCTCAAGTTTCTACATATTTTTTATTTATCAATGGATAAGATGATTACGCTGAACGTCTGTTATCTAGGCCAAACGCATATACAACAAAAAATGTTTCATTCAATTCAGTTCAGTATTTCATAAGATATGAGTATACAAACAGACATACAATAACATTGAAATCGAAGACTAATAGTCTATGAGTATTTTTTATATAAAATAGATAAATGGAATAAAAACCATAAATAAAACAACAAGATATCTGCAGTCTCATTTAATTTATCATTTGTATTTAAACTAATATAGGTACATCAAAACACACATGCGTAATAAATTAGATCGGAAGATATTTTAAGAGCTTCGAGGTGGACGATTATGAATAATTATTCAAATTATTTGGCTGTTGAGTTACTCGAGATAGAGAATGTAGTTACTACCAATATAATAGTTATAACAAGTTTACTATTATTTTATCTATAGTAAATAAATATATTTAGTGGAAAAACTAAGATAGGTAAATAATGTTTTAGTCAATTATTCTTAAGCGTTCACCTCTTTGACAACCAACTGTGATATAACTACAGGTCATTATTGCTGCACTCATCCGAGCTTTCGGACGAATAATACCATAAACCTATTTCAAACCATTTGTAGTAAAACGTGGCAACAATATGGCAAAGAGCGACGAGATATTGAGCTTTATGTGTGAATAGACACAGCTCAAATTTATATGTTTATTACTAACAATCGAAAACCGTAATAGGCTATTTCGATTGAACAATGCTTTATAAAGTGTACGTAAGGATAAACTCTTATTGGGCCACACTTTTTGCCACATCGCTAAATATTGGTTTGTTTTACACATTCATATTTCCTGTATACAGTGAGTAAGCAAATATTTGTAAATTATGCTTTTCGTAGAACAAAAAAACATTTAAATGGTAATAATACTGAAAACAGAGTCGGTCGTGAATACGATAAAAATCTTTAGTTAAATGTAAAAATGCAAGAAAGCTCATTTTTAAAATGTTTTTTAGCTCTACGAATAGCACGAACTCAATTCCCCCATCGTCCGATGTATCTCGAATCAATGGCAGAAAACTTAACCTAATTCTAGTATAGAAACGGTTATTTTACGTTTCATGAAGCACTACCACGTTATAAAATTAACACTAAACGCTGCGTAGATATTTTAATATTGTCATTGTTTACTTTAAATTAGCATTTACGTATTATATTAAACATATATATAGTTACCGTAGAAAATATGTAGATAATAAAGCAATTTATATATATATACATAAAAAAAAACTTTTTAAATTTGATTATATTGTGTTTATTTTATTTATGCAAAATTACTCGATAAAACTCGATTCGTTAACTAAAACAATACATAATTGAATAATATAAATTCGCTGTTCCAATACGGTTGTGAAAAAAAATCAAAAATTCATCTCAAAAAATCTGTAGAGCGTACATTTACTTAAACAAAAGTTGAAAGTAGTGGACAAACGACATCAAAAAAGTAACGATCAAGCGTCTTGTAAAAAAATCTAGTCTATAACTATTTACATATATTACAAAACGTTATAAGTACATGGAACTGAATATGGAATAAATAAAATATTTTATGGAACAAGATGAAAGAAGAATATTTCTATGTAATATTAAACATCAAAGTCGTCCAAGTTGGAGTCATCTATAATGAAATGAAATGAAATGTAGAGTATTTATCAAGAAATACAGTTTATTGGTTCACTACAAGAAGTGAGTAATATGAAAGCAGTTAACAATATTATTCTCCTACAGTGTATTTAAAATTGTCGAAATATTGTGTGTATTGATTTGACGACATTGTTTATTTATTAATTTCAAATTATACTGTGGTAGGGAATAACTTAATATTAAACATCATATAAAGACTCGGATAGCTATTTGTATATTAAATGACCGATTTGATTATGAACTAAATAATAAAGAAGCGTGGTTTAATTGTAACCTTAACTTCTTTTAAAATGTATAGGAAATACTATAAGCACTGCTACACAAAATATTATACTCACATACAACAAAAGTAGAAAATTGAAATTTAATACGATAATGGCCAAAATTTTTCAAAAGATAAATAAGCTTGGGATAGCTATTTGTGAATTCTCAACGACTTTAGTGAAGTACTCTAACGTGCATTCCCCTCATGAATCGAAATACCTATTAAAATGTACTAAAACGTAAGGCGATTCCTATCGTACGGCTGTAGTTGCGTGACTGTAATGTTGTTAATCTACATTAAAAACAAAGCGTTAAAGTGTTTTGTAGTTAGTCTAGACATTTTATTTTTACTAGAATTTGTCTAAAATACATTACACAATATCCTGACTACCTGGATTTAAAAGTGGAAGTTTTCAAACGTCCACTCAAATAGGGTTGTGAAAATGCTTTTTAGCACGAAAAAAACAATCAGTACTAAGTATGTGGCAGTGATTCATTTGTAAGTTTGATACAAAAAATAATCGTCAATGGTTAATTTTACAAAAATCAGAAATAGTTTATTTGATATAAATGAAAGTATAGTTAGTAAGCACTTGCAATATACTAGAACTATAATCTAATAGAATCATCTACTGTACAACTATGGCACTTTTTAAAGTATAATTATTTTATTTATATGTAACCTTATTCAACTTGGAATGATAACAAAGGAATTGCTAAATTATTAACTTGAGGGTAGTTTGAAAATCTAAAAATCACCCCGTATACCACGGTAGTCACACTAAGCTGCCTCTATTAAATATTGGCAACTTACTCCGCACTCAGAGATGTTAATTAACGTTTAACTAACATCGACCTGAACGATTTAACCTATACACAATAAGTATGTATCTATTTAATATTCATTAAACGTTAATTGATTAATCTGATTGCGGTTAAAGTAAATAACTATAAGAAGCGTTACATTTATAATACGGAATGTTAACATTAAAGCCCATTTAACATATATATTCTTATATGAATACCCTTTCTAACATTCAATAATAAATTTCCACTCATATTGAATTCAGACGTAGATAATCTATCGTCGTTTGGACTACCATTAAATATTATTTCGTAATAACACATTATAATTTAAGCACATGCGTACTTTTGTTCACGATATGATAAACCTCTGATGTGTAAACCGAGCACCGACTAAACTTTTCATTTATTTAAACCTATACATCTTAAACTATAAATATAAATTATTATGGCAACATTATCTTTTGGTTATATATGTGGATGTTTTTCTACACTGTTCTATATCAGACATGTGAAAACATCGTATTGAGTAAAAGACAACAGAAATTAAATGAATGTATTAGATATGTATGAGTATATTCTTAACGGCGGCAAAGTCCTTGTGGCGATGTGTCATTTTAATATTAATAAAATATTGCCTTAAAGAAATTGTTTCTTATATTTTTTGTGTTAATAATTTAGCTACAATATTTTAATATGTTCTTTTTCCTTCCTCTACAGAGTGGAAAGTTTAGTAAGTCAATTTAACATTAGAATTTTATACACCTTAGAAAAAATCAGATTTGAATACGTAACCATTATGTACCTAATGTAGGTTTTATTTGTTAACAAGTAAATGAAGCAAGTTGATTCTCTTCAGAACTAGGTAACGTTATTAATAATAATAACAGAAATTATTCACATGCCAAACATTGAGGTCGATTTAATCAATTGTATTATGACGTATATTATATGTCTATGTATGTATTACCAATATACTATTACCAATTAAGATCGAAGTTTTCAATTATGTAGATTATTTATAAATTGAATAACACATATTATGTATTTATATATTGAAATTGTATATTATTATATTTGAGGCCGTTATGGCCCAGGGGCACAAAAATGTGACTGTAACGCGACGGTTGTTCGTTTGATCGTATATATAAATTTAAATAGATAAAATATTTATTTAAATTTATATTTCTTCGCTCTGGTGTCGAGGCAAAGAGCGGCACTGAGTTCCGCCACTCAACACGCAATACCTTTCTAAATTCGGCGGGAAGTGGGCTCCTCTGCCCCTCTGGATACCCTGCTGTGTGCGGGATGCAGCGTGAAGCTAACATTGTATATTATAGCACAAAATATATAGGTAAAAATAAACATTGAACACATCGCCAGACACAATGCTGCCATAAAGAAAAATATTAGCTACCAGGTACTCTAACACTAATTAATTATTATACACAAATAATAATACTTTCACATTTTTCATAATCTTTCAAAGATATGACTGCGATATGACAATTTACTATGTTATTATCATTCACATTCAATATTCATCTTATGTATAATCAAATTCACTAGCTATATTTCAAATTATAATAATATTTTAATAATAATTAACGGGTGTACTTAGTAATAGTAATAATAAGCACTTAAATGTCATCAATTGGCCTTTAAACAAGTATAGAAAGCGGAGCAAAAATTTTTACTTAAAGTGAGTTAAACCCTCGTTGACCACGACATTGTGTGGAAATAGAATTATTCACGTTATTTTTTTTATTAAGTAACATTAACAAATATAGATAGTCAACTTGACTGCACAACAGCAAAAATGTCTTACGACCTATTCATTATTAAAAGCCTTCATAATTACATCGTATTATCCATTCATTCAGTTACAATAACTCACGGTACGCTACGATGAAAATTGTTACAAAGCGGCGTGCTTAATACGTCGAAATTTTATAAAGTTATTTTTTTAATATAAACTGAAACGAATTCTCTCAATAAATTTCAAATCACTTTATATGAAATTCAATTAAAAGAAAACTATTAACATTTATACCAAACTAAAAATCGGCTCTTCCTCTCAAAAGTGGGCGATAATCTCGTAAACCAGTCGATAAAATCGATAAGTCAGTGTAACGAATATAACAAAAAATTAATCACAATACCGTACCGGAATCAACGGTCGAATGGGCGTTTTGACGTCGATGTGGCGTCCTGCGGCCTTCAGCGTAACGACGCAGCCTCGCAGGCCGGCGTACAGCGCGCTCGGTAATCCCAGAGGCAGGGACGGCGATCCTCCTATCATGAAACGTCAAATTAATTCACCTCATAAAACAGTATGGAGGGGAAAAACGTCTCGAATAGGATTTTTGCGTCAGCTTAAGAATACAATTGGCATATTTTTGTTCCTTTTGTAGTGTATGAGCGTATTTATTCAAGCGTACTCGGTTTGTTTTATGATGGACACGGTAATTACTTTTCGGTGGGTCTAGTGTTGTTTATGTTTCAATAAGTTACGGGTTCAATGTTTTATTTTATTTTTATTAATTCGTTTGTATAAAAAGAAAATTAAAAAAAAACAAGACTTATAGCCCATTGCATAATATCAAGTCAAATTTATGAAAACTAAAAATAAGGCAAAATTTTACTAGAAAACCCTTAAGCCAATTTAAAAAAAAAACAATAAAAAGCTTCACAAAATCAAGCACAACCTATTTCTCTAAAGCATAATAGGTAAATAAAAAACATGAATAATAAAAAAATTGGAGTACTATATTTTAATTAATGTAAAGTTATATCAACTTGACCCGTTCTAAGATATGCATATTTAGAGACCTGCAAGAGAATTTCAACTTACCTATCCATATTTTAGGGTTGGCTTTCGAGGGAACAAGCAGCGACTGCGAGTAGCCTCTAACTGGGGGGAGGTCGTCTACTTGCAACATCGCAAGTCTTTTGCGTCTTCTCACGACCGCCGTATGCCACAATCCGTCGTCGACCCTCCCTTTAGACTCAACACTTTGAAACCATTCATTCGATTCCTTTGAATCTGTATCGCTATATATAAGTTGTAGTTTCCCATTACTAAGCCCTAGTCCAATGAAATCTCGTCGAATACCAATTTTCCGTCTCCACATTATGAGACCTGACTCGTTGTTAGTTCGAAACTTTATTTCGTATCTTATACCGCGGAGGTTGCGATTCCTACAAAAAACACATTATAATTATATAACAGCAAAAGCAAAAAGCTATATTAATTTATTTTTTAAAAGGTTTATTAAAAAATATATATATTTCAATAAAAAGTACATGTTTGTCATTAAACAAATATAAAAATATACTAAATATCACAAATTGCTAGCATAACGTAGACGTATATACAAACACCAAAGCACATTCAATTCGTACATAAATGCGACATTTATATGAAATAAATGATACCTATAAATGGTGCAGATGGGTTTATAAAATATTAAATTTATAATTTTTTCACTATTCTAAACTATTAACGAGGCATTTATATGCAAATAATTAGCTGTATCGAAATACATAATAGATGCAGTATGTAATGGAAAACAGTGCTTTGAATTTATGCTCGTATGCAAATGTATAACTTTTATTATAGCGCCCGCTGCGATTTCAACACTCGGTAGCTGATGTAGGAATATTTAACATGGGTGTTATGTACCTAATATATGGTAATATATACTGAAATAAATGCAAAAGTACGATATTTTCCAAGTGGTATTTTATTGTTAGCCGTAAAAAAGAGCTTTCATATCAATTGAGCTAGACTACGATGTTTTTTGAACCGCAAATAATACAATTCAGCATGTTTTTTGCTTTTTTTTAATAAAGGCTTGACAATAGTTGTTTTAACTAGTGCTAAACCAACGTCATCTAAGCAGATTAGATTTTCATACATATACTATAATATAAAACCGGCGGGCATATAATTTTTTAAGTTCTATTGCAGATGGAAAGTATAGAAAATCACATGACTTTTTAGCACAAAATAAAACTACAATTCGGTAATTCGATTTGTAATATTTTTGAATTCTAAAAAAGCGATAAAGTTTAGCCGTTCCAGTTAAATAACACAACTTGAAACACAAACCCGTTAAACAATAGCTTGCTAGTGGTCAAAATAAAAATAAATTTCAATATCCTCTATTATGCAGCTTCAGCTACAGCGCCCGGCAATAATGCGTGCGATTCATTTTCACGCGAATGCTCGCGCGGATTATATTATTATCGAGTGGACGGAACGGACCGCATCATATAAAATGCATGAAAACATCCGAACGGATTTTGTGTTGCGCTCCGACCACTTCGTCAATAATTTACGCGCCACTTAACTAAACGGTACATTCGCAAAACGGAATATTCAAATCTGTTGCTACTTTTTTAACGGCTAAGGAAGGAATAATGGAAAAAATGAAATTGAAATCATCAGCCTACGCCGTTGTTATCAAACAAACCGAATCGTTCTTCTTTTTATTTTCGATTATCAGCATGAATTGACTTATTCATACGTGAGAAACGAAGATACTGTTATGATCAAAAAGGCAAACAAATTGTGAGGTGGCGGTGTTATTTCTAATTCATTTCCTAATTATTTATTTTTCATATCCAACAATAAAACTGAATAGGACCTTACTATTTAGATTTATATCATACATATAGACCAGTCGTGGCGCAGCGGCACAAAGTGTGACTGTAAACGTGACTGATTGTGAGTTCGATCCCTACTCGAGGAGATGAAATATTTACTAAAATTTATATTTCCATTTTTTCGCTCTGGCGTCGAGGCAAAATGCAGCGTTGAGTTCTGCTCAACACGCAATGCCTCCAGAATTCGGCAGAAAATGGGGAACGGAGTATCTTACACTAAGTTCCCTCTGCCTACCCTGCTTCTAATTTTTGAATATTTACTTTATAAAAAATCTAGCCTATGATTTGTAGTTTTTTCTATATATTTTTAAAATTTGCTCAATGCTTTAAAAACTTTTACTAAAAACATTTTGTACAAATAATAAAATATGTTATACTTATTTAGAAAACATAAAATATATATAATACGTGAACGTATGGTTCAGTGGTTAGAGCGCCTGGTCGGTTTCCTGGAGGCGCTGGTTCGAGTCCCGCTACGTTAAAATTTTTATACGTTTCCACGTTTCTAAAAAAGTATTTACTTTCCTAAGTGTGGAATAACACTTTAAAAATGTTTAAAAAAATACATTATTTTAATAATTTGTCTTGTACTTTATATTTACTTAGGCCAAAATAGAAAAAGGTAAAAGGCAAGCAATTAAAGATCCAACGCCATGCAGAAGCAAACAGAGCTTAAGGCATTCCACATGCCGCAAAGGTTCAAGCGAGGTAAGTTAAATGCTTAAATATTGGAAGCCTTTAATGAATTAAGTTAGTTCAGCGTATAACAGTTTGACACAAGTTGACGTCATTGAAAGGACGTTACGAGTTTCGCATATTCCATCGAATTGAAGCAAGTCACGTACGAGCACTTTAGCGTGATCTGATAGATTCAACTCAATTTACAAAGGCTAATGAAGTCCCACTACTGAAATAAGCTCCGAATGTATAATGCGATTTAATGTCTAAGTTAGAAATGTTTCTCATATTGTTGCCGGTTACTGCCATAACATAATAAATGTAACAACAATTTAGTTAAATTGTTGTTACATTGAAAGAGAAGTTTAAGTTAGTTAACGTGCACGGTATGTATAAGGGTTAAACAAGTAAAGTTACCTAATCTATGTTATATTGTAGATCGATTCATTAAAACTTATATCTAAATGCATTATTGCGAGCAACCTTCGAGTGCTATCTTACATCATAATGTCCTTCACCTTCTGGGTTAGTTTGTAAGCTAGAAAAAAGAAATTGGGTAAATAAAATTAATGTTATTCAATAAAAGGAAAGAATTTCTAAAGACAGAAGTGATTTACTCCTTTGATTAACTTAGTTTAGTGAAAGACAAATGAATTTGGGTACTTAGTGGTAAATGACTCAGAATTAGATAATTTACCCGTTTCCTAGCTATTATAAACTTAAAAAGATAAATTCTTGAAGAAAAGTAAATTATTTAAATGTATAAATTTAGCCTATTTACAAAATAGAAATTAAAATTTATAATTTATTATCAATATTAATTTTCAAATTAAACTGTGAAACTACAATAATTCACACACATCATTAATTAAGCTAAGGTATAAAATACAAACAAAATATTAATTAAACAATTAATATTTCATAATATACAAGTGATATTGTTGTTTCAAAAAGTCATTACGGATTATCGTCAATTGAGAAATTGACTGCAGCATATCAACGTACAATCAGCGTGGATAAAATTGATAACATTATTATCGTAAACAATGCAGCCATTTGCGATTCGACGGACCACACGAAAATGAAAGCGACCTTAATGGTATGTAACAATCAAATTATCCATTGATTTAAATGATATTTTTCTGGTGCAATTACTTTATTAATCTGTGGCTTTTATATTCATTAGCATAATTGACGACACGAACGAAACGTATTGAAAATGATAAATTATCGTTAATTTAACTAATAAATTGATATTGGAGTACAATGCTTGTTGTCATAATGTTGTCTATTGATTCAATAGATGCGGGGAGGGTTTTAACAGTGTGAATATTAATCCATTTCGAACTTACCTGCGGCCGCCTCGGCTTCTGTACGAGTAATAACTATTTCCGTCGAAGTTAATGGGCGCTCCGTCGTTTAACATCTCCACTTTTAATTGCACCTCGCAGTTCCTCCCCTGGTACCCGTCTGGGCATGTACATTTGTATTCGTTCAGCAACGGTATACACGTACCGTTATTTTTGCAAGGGGTGAGACCTAGATGGATGGTGCATTTATTAAAGTAATGTTTTTATATTTATAACAAAAATAATTTACGTAAATTTAAAATACGATAGTAATTTTATATATTTTATGGACAGATTTGCTTTGAAACGTTATCTCAATACACAAAGGTTTTGACTACTTGACATTTCGAGACTCAGTTATTAAATTTAAAGATTAAGATTTTAATATTACATACGTTTAAGATTTTAATATTACATTCTTACTGCAGTAACCATTTATAACTGGTACGACTAGCTGGTTAAATATTTGGTGAAGTTCAAATTATACACTGAAAACATGTTTTTTTAGATGGTTTTAAATGTATTTTTTTTAATTAACTACTAAATCAAAATACATATTTTATAGACAATGATATCATAATAACATTCCATTAACTAGTAACTGACTTGAATTTCAAATTTGTTAACAAATCCGTGCAACATGACTTACTTAGCGACCACAGTATCTAGTTAACTTAAAGTTCGGAAACTAATCCAACTTTAACTACCTGAAATCGAGCACAAGGATTGCAAGTGGAAGTGCAAGTGCAAGAGCAAGCAATCAAGTAAATCTGTTGTAGTGTGCATAACTCATACACTTACCGTCCCCACAAGGCGGTCCGGCGTACTTGGTAACGCCGCTGGTGGCACACGGCAGTCTGTCTTCCTCCGCCACTACAGAGCACTTAGCTACATCCCCGCTGTACAGAGACAAGGGGCCACCGTTCACGAACACCTGTTGCACCGCGCCTATGAAACTGCTGGTCACTCCCGACATTTTGTGCGGACGGACGTAGGAACTGCGGGGGAATGACTATTTTTAATATTCGATCTTTTATATCTCGATCTTAGTTTTTTTTAGATAGTGAACACTTTATGTTTAATATAATGTAATATGGATAATAAGAAGTTATTATATTAATATGGTATTTTTTTAAAAGAAATGTTATAAATATCTATTTATATATAATATAGGTCAATATTGTTGGCATGATATACAATTATGATAATAAAATTTAATTGAAAATAAATATATTTGAGAAATAAAAAAATATTTAAAAATCTCGAAAATATCCTCACAAAAGAGTTGTAACATTATTTCCGGTGGACATTTAAAATTCACAATGATATCTACATATATATGTCAGTCACAATTTTTTCACAACGATACAAAAATAAATTGTTCGTGCGCCAAATTTTAACCGTAAATTGAATGTCAGTGAAGCGAGAACTAAAAACAAAATGAGTTTTCTCTTGCAAAATATTTCATATTCATTCTCGTATGACAAATTGCGCTTCGCAACACTACGTATTTGACCAAAATATCAAAATTTACTATGAATAATGTATGTAAATAATGTACGTGAAGTGAAATTGATGTGAATGCATGATTATAAAAGCCAATGTATAATTTTTTTATATTTAAGTATAATTTTCACGACCACTAAGAAAATACCGATGATTAAAAAAAAATCCTGTATCTTAATAAAGTTTAGAAATTATAGTTACAATCTTTAGCACTAAAATATATAATTTAAAAAGATGTACAGGCTAGATATGCTTAAATAATTCATTTGGACTGTATCCAAAAGGCGCAGTCTCAAATAATTTTATGTTCATATATTGTTAGTAATTTTAATGTCCTTGAAACTATTATAGCAATTTTGGTAAATAAATCGAATTGATAATCTGGATTAAGCAATAAAGTTTGTTTCAATATTCAATATATATTTCAGCCATAAGTCACTACTTTCTCGAAAACTTCAGTTACCAAAGTATCTACGTCAGAGTAAAATTAAAAGTAATGTTATATTATAAGTATGACTTACGGTAGCGAGCCAATAAAAAGTGGTAGAGTAAGCTCAAGATGAGTGAGTGGTGGAGCAGATGCGCCTCTTTGTGTTGGATGATGATCGAACTGCAAGCTTCCATGTCTTCCTATACGAGTGGCTCTCACTCTATGCCATCTGCCTTTTGTTATTGATACAGGTGACCTAGGAAAATATGGTTATTACATTTTATGTTTAAATATTCATAACGTAAAGTTATGACAAGTTATACAATTCATATATAAGCAATACATATAACATGCACAACAGTAAACCTATTAGCAAAACTTATGAGTAGAATGCCCTTGTTATGGTAGTGTTGTTTCTTGTATGTATGTACAAGCGAAATATATCTTAGTCTACTGAGCAAAGGCACTAATAGCTCCCACAGCGTAATAATTATTATTTGGCCGTTACTCATCAGGCTGTTAAATTATTAATTTTCATCTAAGTTGGCAGTTTCTATTTGCTTAGGGAGAATAAATTATAGTATGTGGACCTGAGCGTTTTACTTGATTCATTAAATTTATTCTTCGGCCTCTAAGCCTTACTTACGTGATATTGGCGATTCCGCTCCCCAAATTGTACCTAAACTGTAGGTATCCATTAACTAAGTTAATCGCTATGAAATCCCCCTTGGCTTTATTTGACTGGCCGGTGTAAAGGAGCATTCCAGAAAATCGGTTCGTTAAAAACCAAATTTCGATTCTGAATGCCTTGCCGAGGCCTTCGAGCGGTGGTAATTCAATATAACTCGTCCCATTGAATTGGGGTATCAATGTTTCTTGTACAACATTGACGTCTAAAAACAAATAGTAAGTATTTTAATTTCGTGTAAATTAGAATTCGAAGCTAACGGTTAACGACCTGAAACGAAATGATCAAGTAGTAATTACCGTTGTTACACGTGTTCCCATTAGAATCAGTATCACCGAACAAACATCGACAAACGTGTCCGCCGTCCGCTCCGATATCGCACAATAGCCCCTCATCATATCCGCAGGGATTCGATTCGCACGGATCTAATCTCTCCTCACAATTGGCTCCTTGAAATCCTATTGGACACCGACATATATATTCAGTATCCGATTCGGATTTACACGTGGCGCCATTCTTACACGGCATACTCATGCACGGATTAGATTGGCACTCTCGAACATTCTCTATGGATACCAATAATGAGTCCGGACGACCCAATTTCTTTGTGACTAGATGACGTATTATCCTCAAGTACTTTACGCATCCGATGAAACCACTCCGAGTTCCGATATTATCAAATACTCTAAACAGAAATAAGAACAATAGTTTAAATATATATTATTATTTAGGTTATTCATGTATAAAATTTATTATAATAAATTACAGGGTAAATACGAGGGAATTAGATTCTACACTCTTAGAGTATTTTCAAAACTTTTCCAGTTACCAAGTGTTTTACTTCATGAATATTTTAACGAAATGCGAGCACATGCTTATTATATAGAATTTATTATAATTTATACAATACCTGGAATAATTTGTAGGTACACTTCCAATATAAGCATCCTCAGCAAGATCTAACGCTTTTAGATTACCAGTGGATTGTCCGGCGACATCTTCCATATTATCGACTGAGAGAATTCCGTCTCGATGATATCGTTTCGCCGATACTTTATGATATTCGTTCAACATTATTTTTTCAAGTGATGTTAAAATTATTACGCCGTTCCCAAGATTGTACCTAACAAAAATTTACGAACGTCTTTATAAAAAGATCGAAATATTTCCAATATTCAGTGTCCTATTCGAATTTTATTCTAGATGGAAACCGCTATATTCAACACACATGGAATAGTAAAGAGATAATATTTGTTCACAATATTTCCGAACCCGCAGTTCCGCAGCGAAATCGAAATATGAAATAAGAATAAAAATCACCTGAACTCCAAATATCCGTTTACCAACGCGAGCGAAACAAAATCACCCGTTCCATCGGGTTTCTGCTGATTGTACAATATGACCCCATTTTCGGAGAATGCCTTAAATTCAATATCGATGTTCAACTTATGGTAAGCCTTTAGTGGTTTTAGGCGTATATAGGACGATCCGTCAAAGGATGGAGTTTCGATGTAACTAGAAGGCAGAGCGTCTTTGATATGAAATTCGCAGTTAAGGCCGGTGTAAGGATCGGGACACACGCAGGCGTACGTGGAGCCCGGCAAGTCTATACAGCTGCCTAGATTGTAGCACGGCTCTGATAAACATGCACTATATTCCTCCGTTGTTTCTTGAGTTATTTGTTCTGCAACAATGTCGTAAGTATTTCTCATGCAACAAAATATACATTGTGTTTGAATTCTTAAAATGTTATAGTTGTAGAGTACCTACCGAAATAGATTTTACAATTTCTATTTCTGTATGTTACTGTTGTTTTATTTCTAAAGTAAGGTACATTGAAATATTTATTCAACATATATGTAAAACTTGTAAGTAATATACATAAATACAATTATACATAACATGTAAATAGGATGGTCTGTAATTCTGATGAAGTAGTGACTTAAACTGAACTTACACGTACATTCAAATTAGTGTAATTACAATAACACGCAGGTTGTAAATTGCCACTCCGTAAACTTCACACAAAAAATAGCATCAGCAAAAAAATAAATAAAAAACTATAAATAATATAATTTTAAATCGCCTTCGAAAAGGCAACGAGTTTGCCTCAAATTGTTCGTCGGTTATTAGAAAATCTGTTATGTCATATTTCATCTAGAAATTAATAGGATGTCAACATTAAAAAATATCTGCAAGTTTTGTACGAAAAAATATGGTTTTGACATCTGTATAGAAACTCCTCGATAAATTCAATTAAATATATGAATTGATGATCTCTAACCAAAAACTCATAAAGTCAAGAATGTTTTTTTAGTTACATACAATATTATATATGTACATACATATAGACAAATTGTATTTGTGCTCTTATGAACTTTAAAAAACAATAAAAAAGAAATTAATTGTATTATTTATTTATTATTTGCAATTGTTTATGCCATTTTGCCATTTTTATGCTATTGTGATTACCTATTTGTATGTCTTTGTAAGTTCAGTTGTACAGTAGATGGTCTCTAGCATCTTTTAAACTTTTAAAAGTTACCTGGAAGCTGGATCGCTATATACGATAAGGCCTTCTACATGTGCACTTTGACAAATTATTATTTTGTATATATTGTTAATATTTTACTGTTTATATACTTAATGTTTATCAAGATATATCGTATAGCGTTGATTTTAAATTCACTTAGTATATCTATATCTATCTATACTTTGCTTGTTCGTAATTAGAGATCACACTTTATATTATATATATTATAAGACGTTCAAATTTATAAGAATGTATCAACATAATAAATGCTTACAATATTTAAAAAATCAAAATAATATATACGCAAGTACAACAATCTCTTTCCTATTACACAGTAAAATATATATACAAGAATAACTCACCAACGCAAGCCTTCCTATGCACAGTGGGCACGTGCCCAGGGCGACACACGCAGCCGCCGCGCGCGCAGTACGCGCCAGGCAGCGCGACGCAGTCCGCGTCCTCCGTGCACAGGTCGCCCAGTAGCGCGCCCACTGCGCCCACTGTGGCGGTAGTTGCTGTTTGAGAACCTGGACAGTCGTAATGCTAAATAATAGATTTGGATTTATTACAATGAATTATAGTATTTATATTAAAAAGTTAGTTGAACAACTGCATAACCTAACTTTCGTAAAATGTAATAAAATTATACGTAACATAAAATAAAGCATTACTGTATTATGCAATTTTTTATATATGTCTTTATATTATTAAAAATAAATACTACATATTATTTGTATGAATAATTTGTACGCATTGATACTAAAGCAAGTTATATGAACAACAGCAATTCTCTACCATTATTTATTATATATAACAACGGCAAATTCTCTATCATTATTTTGGAGCAACAAATAAGTAAGATAAATCGGTAACTAAGTTAAGGATACGGGGAACAGTGTCACAAAGTGACAAGGGAAACTGCTCACACAACAAGCCAAACTGTAATCTCTACAAAATTAACGTGATTAAGATGAATTGAGATGTTACTAAAATACTAGTGCCGGATACTAGTCTACAGTAAATTAAGTAATTCAGGAACTACAAATTTTGAAACTTTAGAGTATCGCATCGCCGCTATTGTTGGATTTTGGCAGCGGATAAAAACTATTAAACTCGTAATTGCAAAATAAACGACCGTTCTAAATTATTTACAATTCAAATCGCTTTCATAAATATGGAAGAAAAATATAAATATTGCAATATGCTAATGTTTGAGAATAATATTCGAGACGTTTTAATATTAAAAGGAAAATATCAATTAACGTCGTCAATCGCCGAAATAATTAAACACTTTGGGCTTTGAAATTATGAAATTGCTTCGGTAAGCGCCTATTGTCTTTCGTCAAAGTGACTCACCCTTCAATTTTTGTCCCATGACAATGCTGTCAAAGTCACTGGGCGTTTCTTTTCTTGTCCAATCATATTTGTTGTAGTACTTTTCTGGATTGAGTAAATGTCTAGTAGATTTCGAAGCAGCTCCGTCATCTTGTTGAGTAAATTGTATCGGCGAGGAGGGCCTCAAAGGACCGACCGTTCCTGCGACTTCTGATAACTTACAAGGCCCAAACGCTTGGATTACGATGTCTTCCTGAGTACGACAAGCTTGTAATTTGAGGTGGCATTCAGATTCGTAAGTTTTACCGTCGCTTCCGCATACCTGTTGATTTTATGGCACTTAACGAAGTTAAAGAGAATTTAACTTGTAGATCTCCTCAACTTGTAAGTTTCGTTGAGAGACCAATAAAATCTGAACACTTGTTGGACTTTAAGATTCGAGAGCGAGCATTATTATTAACGAATCTTTTTGTTTAATTAATTACATTATATACAATCTACGTGGAAATGGCTAACATTTTAGTAATATTTTAAGGTTCCACTTACAAAGTACGTTATTTGTTTAAGCGTTGTTAATGGTGCAATGTGCTTTACTCCGATTTAGTACAAATGAGGTTTTTCTCCAAACTACTTCCTTTGTTAATGTACATGTCTTTATTACCTCTATAGTACCATTAAGGAATTATGGAGTAATATATTTAACCATAAATAAATTAGACTAGCTAAGCTACAATCTCAAACTAATAAAGATTATGTCTCGAGAACGTTTTTTAGAAAGTCACAGAAATAAGAACATATGAGGATTTATAAACAGTATAAAACATTTTACATATATATATATATATATATATATATATATATATATA
>DWAO01000598.1:0-24052 GCA_018230605.1 Heliconius congener
CATATGTCCCGACCACTTCCATTTTAATCTTTTTATTTTTAGGGTTACGTCTTGCGCTTCAAATGGTAGAAATATAAAAATATAAAATGTTCGATTTTTTCGAGTGGAAATCGGACCCATAACCTGTCGCGCTTACAGTCACACGTGTGTATCCCTGCGCCACGACTAGCCTCAATCTATGTATTAAGATATATTATCTTTTATAAGATATATTTTCGTACGGTCAAAAATTAACAGATTAACTTCGTAGACATCAACAAACACTACAAAACTCCATCAATCTATCAACTTATCACATAAATTTTTAATATCAACCACAACGCCGGTGACCTTCAAAGTAGATTTTCGAGCGACGGTTTCTGACACCGTTATTTATTCATACATACATACTTATATACATAAATATGTAATAAAAATATACTATTTCTATACAATAATAAAAGAAGCCGAAGGAGCAAATTGATAAATTACCACCAGGACATCTCTAATCTCCCCGAAATAACTCTTTACATGGATTACCGAACGAGAGTATCGACACCAAACAAACGCAGCGCCGACGCGTAAAATATGTTAGCTTATTGTGTTTAACTGGTGTACATTTATAAATGTAAAATTTTATAGTAATTTCATAAGAAAAAATGTATCTCTCTTTCATTTTTTATGTTTTGTTCAAAATAAATGGTCGATAATGCATTACAATTATGTAAAATCTGTCGTATAAGGTGATGACAGTGCTTTTATATTCGTTTTGGTTCAAACGGCTTATAGCGGCCATTACTTATGCACCTCTGTCTATGGCGCTACTATTTATTTTATATGTTGGGCGTCGCCCGTCGGTTAGTTTGCTTAGGTTTTAAGATATAATGTAAAATGAATAACTCCAATTCGTTCCGTTCTCTTAAAAATCTTGAAAAATCATCTTACTGATCGTCTACATTCCTTAATAATCCCCTACATTTCCTAATCTACCTACATATATACTAAATTTCAAATGCCCTGTTATTTCGTCCATACGATGTCAGTCACACGGTAAAATATTTTTTTAATATATACATTTTTTAAAGAATATTTCTAAGATATAATCGGAGATTTTAGAACAATTTTTTAGTTTTAATATATTTATGGCTTAATAATATTATGACTAAGTATTTTGCGTGATTTGGCGCTTGATGTGGCGTCTGGTATCGGATTAGTATACAGTAAAATAACAAAAATACTTATTTAAAAAACGTATAAAAAATTGAACGTAGCGGGACTCGAACCCGCGCCTGCTGGAAACCGACCCGCGCTTCAATCGGTTTCCTGGAGGCGCGGGTTCAAGTCCCGCTACGTTCAAATTTTTATATGTTTTCTAAATATGTATTTTTCTTCTCTACGTGTGGAATAAAAAATGTTAATGTTCAAAAAAAATAAGAAAATTTAAGTAATTTGATCTAAATTTTATGTTTTTAATACTGAATCAGAACAAAATTGTAGTTATAGACCTATAAAGGTAGTACAGGTAATTTTATACGTTTTGATGGTTCTAATGGTTCATTCGATGTTCGTGAGCAATTATCAGTAATATAAACGCATAGTACCTACACTATTTACCTATATATTGTTTTAGCAGTACAAGCGATCAATACTTTCAAACATTTAAAAGACACAGCCTAGTTACTGGTCTGTAAGGTAGGTTTTTTGTACATTAAAATTGTATAAAATTTGATATAGGTAGTTGTTACAGTATACACTAATGGTGATGAGGAATAAATAGGAATATGAGCTATGTAATAAACAGAATTTCTTCAAAATCTGTCGAGTAATTTTATCATCAAAGACGAAATAATATAGACACTTAAAGTCGGACTTCTGTCACTCGTATAAAGACCAGACCAGACCCATTGGAATATTGTTTTTTATTTTTTATTCAATAAACAGAATAAAATGTTTTTAGAGGTTTATTTTATTTAAAAATAAAAAAATACAGAGTGTCACATCACTAAGTTCTCCATACAATAAAACATATAAAAAAAACAACAACATCCATCGTAAAAGAGCTTAGTAATTTTAATATACTTCATTATTAAATGTTGAATATGTTTAATGCGTATTATAAAGGGTCTATAAATCACTGAACACCGATATGAGGCGACAAAAGCCTCTCTGAGGTGTGATTTAACTCCTTCAATTTATATGTATATTCTAAAGAATTTCTTGTTCGGTAGCGGTTACTTAAATTTTATTGTAAATTTTATTAAGTGGTTGGTGGTATGTAGAAAATTATTTTTATTTGTTTCTACGGATTCACGCTGTATTTTGTATATAGCGATGCCTCGCTAGGCACACAGATGGAACCTAGTGTTAAGATACTGAATTCTCCACCTTCCGTCCAAATTCCGACCAATTCGCGGGTTGAGCGACGAAACTCAACACCGCGCTTTGTATTGTTACTAGAGCAAGAAAATTAAAATATTTTATTCCCCCTAAACGAAACCAGAACCGTTGTTTCCAGCCTAAGGCTGCGACACTATGCCACGATGAATATTATAAAAACAATTTACTATCTAATGAAATTCAACGTTAATTAATAACGAAATTCTCTTAAAACACAATAACTAAATATATTCAATTTAAAAATTTTAAAAACGACACGGTTGTCTCAGTCGGTTCGTCATCAAATCATATTATGAACAAAGATTTGACTGACTGACTGTTTATACATAAAAACTATTTTTATGGATATGGCGATATCAGTGATTATTATTATAAATAATTAACAATAACTCGCTATAGCCAGTTTATTTTGTTTGATGACCGCAATCATATCGAGCCCGGTTAAGTTGAAACGTGGGAGCGTTGTCAGAATTGGTTATTCTATACTAATATTATAAAAGTGAACAGTTTGTTCGGTTCAACGTGCTAATCTTAGGAACTGTAAATTTTATTATTTTCCCGCATAGTATGATGTCGGTCTGCTTTTCCCCGCTTAAACATTGATTATCCTTATAATTGCCGCAATTTGTGCCAATAAATAAAAATCTAAATATTATAAGCAATAATATTCTCTCTTACAAAGAATTCGAAATTTCTACCATTTTGTAGATTTCTATACTGTCCAACTGCACCAACGCAACGGTCTCAAGCAGCTAAAATAAAAAAATAATATTAAAATTTAAATCAAATTAAATTAGCTTCACGTTGTATTTCACGTTGTAGGATAGGTATATAGAGGAAATTTAGTATTAAGACACTCCATTGCTTTATATCCGCTCCAATTTCGCGTGTTGCGAAACTCAACGCCATACTTTGTGTTGATACCGGGGAACTAAAAATATTACATTCCCCGAGTGGGAATTGACCCCCACAACAACTGCATTTACAGTCAGACGTTGTGCCGCTGTACCACGAAGGCCTATAAATCAAAATACGATATACATCAAAAAATATTGTTTAGAAAGTCTATACGAAATATATATATTTGACTGTAGGCATCAACAGAGGGTGTTTTTTGTTCAATCACATTGTCCGTCCGTCCGTATCGAGTACTATTAATTTTTGAAGGCATCTGTTTGATGAAATATTAATGGGTCTGGATTCCAGGACAGGCGGATAATGCGCGGTGACCGCGAATCGATTTATCATACCAGCGTCGGACGGAGGTGTTAAATTTTTACATATTAAAGAATAAATATTGTAAAGATGGAATTCTTTGAGTTTATTTTGTTTATCGTGTATTATTATTATTGGGTATACGTGGGGAATTTTTTTAAAGTACTCTTGAATTTAGGAGAGTACGTAACATTTCTTTTTTCAGCTTCCCGTTGTATCCCGCATAGGCGATAAGAGACCAATGTTAAGACACTCCACTGCCACTGGATTCTGGAGCATGTTGACTGGAGGAACTGAACGCCGCGCTTTGTCTCGACGGCAGCCCGAATAAAATATTATGGTTTATCTATTATTCATTTTAAGTAGAAAAAATAAACTTATTTATCTAAAGAAATCGGAAATATCTTACGTATAAATTAAGGCATTATAGTGGCGAGGCGGTCATGGCTCAGTGGCACAGCATTCGATTGTCGTCAATACATTCACTCCGTGCAGTAACTCTTCTTCAGATCTTGTGGTAAAGTTATTGAGGCTGTCGTGATGAAATATAGGTGACTGTAGCCATTATGAAATTATATTTATTTCCTCGCTTTCGTTCCTCCGCCAGGTTGAACGCGGCGTTCAGTTTCACCATTCAGCACATAAAATCTCGAAAATTGAATGAAAAGCCCCCAACCCCCAACAAGATGGACTGCCCACCCTGCTATGCGGGAAAAAGCATGAAGCAGCCATCTTAGGACATCCTTTGATTCATTTCAATTGTGCAAATGGAATCGTTTTATAATTTCTATAAACGATTAGTCATGTCTGTCCGTCAATCAGTCTTGAGATCGCTATACATACATACATATATTGAATATAGTAAGAACACAATAATATTATTTAACCTGGCCTCAGTCGTGATGCCTTTTGATAGTTTATTATTCTATATTTGTATACTTTGGTAAACTCTGATATGAACTTGGAATATTTTTATTTTTTTATTTCATATTTTGCTTTATTCCGCACATAGTACTAAAGGAACGTACTATTGAAACGATCCGTTCACCGTTTTTGCCCAAATTTGTGACAGCGTGTGTAATATAACGGATTTTAACGCCACAACTTGTCTTCTCATCAGTGTGTTGAAATAATTCATTCTCTCTAGTAGGAATCAAACCCACAACCGTCACACTTATAGTCAACTGTTCCAGTATTTCCACTTGTTGGCGACGTATGCGCCAGTTTCCAGAGGTATTGGGAGAGTATTGGGACCCGTGAACGGGTCGGAACTACGCGGAGTGGTTACGAGGACGTGCTGGGCCAGTACCAGCCAGCCAGGCGACAAGAAAGTGAATGAGGCTACATTGTTACATTGGAATTTTGCAAGGAGAAGGGTTTCTTTGTGGCAAACATGGTATTTGACCACATAACTTCACAATATATATATACGACGGACGAACGAACGGAAGGAAAAAGTATTATTATTTTGTTCCTAGTGGATCAGCGTATGCGAAGACATGAACTGACCTGAGAACAGATTCAGTTTACGTTGCTAGAAATATGGGTTTGTTTGTAGTTTGTAAGCCAGCGCACCCGCACGCTGTGCCCAAACTTGGAATCGAATACGATTCATTTTACGTATCCTAATCCTGAATATCCCAAATATTAGGCGGAAACTTGGAGAACGGAGTATCTAACACTAGGTTAACTTTGCCTACTCTGCCATATACTGAATACGGGGTGAAGCTAAAAATAAACTATTTAATAAAATAATACTCAAATCAAAAAATAATACTGCTAAACACCATCTACATATTATATCTATGTAACATAGTTTCTAAGAAAATATTAAAACCTTTTTTTTTTAAATAAATCATCCAATTTCTTTTTTCCATCTCCCTTTCTCTCATATAATGATAAATAAGTGCTCTGGCCGCACGATATCAAAAGGATCGATGAAATACGATAAACCAACAGTAAAATGACGAAAACGACGTATTTATGTAGGCTTATCTATTTAATTTCTAAACTATTCACAAAACTAGTACGAATTAAACACACACGGCCGATCCGCGAGAATTCGAAAAGAACATTATAATATTTAATTTGATAAAATGTTTATTTGCTCGATAATGTCAGAAAAAGTGTTTTTTTTTTCATACATATTATTTGAAAAAGATCTAAGTTTATAAGTAATGTCGTATTTAACAAAAAAATAAAAAAAAATTATATACTTTTTTATATGAAAGGAATAAATTTGAAGCATTATTTCAAGAAATTATATCATGTCACTTCTTTCACTACACTGTCACTATAAACAAAACCAAAGAAAACAAAACAAAAGAACATTCAAATCAATTAAGAGCCTTAGAGCAATATTGTTTTATGTAAAATAGTCGCGATGAGAAAGTTAAGATACTTATAGATTGTAGATCAATCACCTTATTTATATAAATATTAATGGAAACGGTAAATAAATTATTATAATTATTCATATAAATTCTTTTTATCTTAGCACATACCCAACTTTTTTCCAAATGCAGAGATTTAAGTTATTATTTATATAGGTATATATTACTCCTGAAACAACACAAACTGGGGAGAAGAGACTCTCCACTAACTCTTTAACTAATCTTTAACTTAACTTTCTGGACCGAAACAGTAATACAAATTCTCCCAATTAAGAATGGAATTCATAACTCACAAATATATTCTTTCAGATAATTTTCGACCATGCTACTGCGGTACAGTAGTTTTCTATGAAACTAGCCTTAACTTAGCCTCGCCCCTGTACACACACCCCGGTGGTACAGTAGGTACTGTTAGTTATATGGAAAGTATTCCACCTAATAGTTTCTGAGATTAGCGCGATCATCAAACAAACTCTTTAGCGTATATATTACTATGGGTATAGATTGTGTAAAACCTACATAAAACTGTCGCGTTGTGGCCTTTTGGCACAAGGGTGTGACGTAAACGAGACGATTGTGAGTTCGATTCCCACTCGACGAATAGAAATATTAAGTATTTTCGTTACCTGTTCGCTGTTCCCAGGTTCCCTCTGTCTAGCCTGCTACGTGCTGGATATAGCGTGAAGCAAAACAAAATGTATGTACATAGCACTGCATTATTAATTCGTAATAGAATCGTCCCATACATTAATGATTTTATCAAAACCAATAAACACAAGCGCAGATAAGACAATATTCGAAGCAAGTCATAAAATTTTAATGATATCCGGCATATTGCTTCTAATGTATGTATGTCAAGAGTAAAACGATTCCAAAGTGACATGAGCTTTAGGATTTTGCTGGGCCGAGGGTGATTAGAATTTTAGCTTTTTACAACTATTTTAAATACTTTTTTGTTGCATAGATTAGTTCAGACATTCAGATATTAATTTGATAATATTAATTTAAGATAAGTGGATATATATCATAATAAATACTAGAGGAAAAATCATTATAACAAATGAAGAAAACCATAATATCTAATACATTCCCTACAAATCCATGTTATTACGAATATGTTAATTAACAATAATTTACTTATAGAAATAAAACTTTAAATATCATCTAAGATTTAAAATCTTAGATTTTTAAAATAAATACAATTTACTATAATCTAGGCTGTTTTAGTCACACATTAAATTTACATATAGAGTCAAAAATCAACAGAAGCCTTTTTTGTATTGTACATCAAAATCACAAAACCCACGGTCTTTGAACGTTTAAAAAATAACTTATAGAAAGAAAATATTATATAAACGTATTTTAACCTCGCGCTTTCAAACATTTTTTTTGTGTTACTTTATAACAGCGACAATTGATTAGGACGCGTCGGGTGTCGTGTCAAAATCTCGAAGGATGGCCTCCTAAGTTATTAATTATGAAAGGTTCCGTATCCAGGGTGACTTTTGATTTTTTTTTGTGTTTGTTTCTTTCTTTTTTTAACTGAATTCAAAGGTCATAAACATAATTTAGTTTTACTTGCGGCAGATGGCAGATGTGATAAGTATATTCTGGTGCACTAACTAATGTTCCACTAAAGATGGTCGTTGTAATTGCAAATAAGTATTTAAAATATCGTTACAGTATTTTTTTAGAATTAATTTGGGCTGTTTATAAAATGCAGTTTTGTTTTGTTTAGGGCTTGGGACGTCTTAATTCTCTATTATAAGGTAGTAAATACGAATTAAAGTATTGAATTTGTATTAAAAGTAGATTTTCATAAGAAATGACTAAATTAACTATATATGTTATCTATATATTAGTATAAAGAGATCGTTCTAGCCAAACGTACGACTATAAACGTGACGGTTGTGGATTTGGTTCCCATTTGGGGCAATAAAATAATTGTTATTTACATAAATTTTGACGAGGTAAACCGCGGCGTTGAGTTCCGCTACCCAATACACATGTGCCAGGAATTCGGCGAAAAGTGGGCAACACAATTGTCGTAATAGGAAACTGAGTGTCTAGACACCAGGTTCCCAGGTTCCCTCCGCCTCACAGCAGTGTATAAAAAAAATATTTAAAAGGTATAGAAAATATATTGTCACCTCTGCCCATCGCCAGCCAAGAATATTTTGTAACGTCTCTATTTTAATAAATTAGCAAACATAAATTTCCTTAATTCGATGAAAGAATAATTAATAAGGTTCGTGTCAAAGGCTCCGACGTTTGTCACAATGACGTCTCTACGATATCCACTTTGGGGGTAATTTATGCGTTTTTTATACACATTTAGAATTTTTCTTTCGCAACTTTCGCTTGTTTACACAACTATAGTCTTTTTTTTGCGAACGGTATTTTATTTATTTATTTATTTTTTTTAAAGATAAAATATCTAATGCATATGTATATATATTATTCCGTGCATGTACAATTTAAAGATAGCATTTAGATTTTATACGAAAATAATTAAAAAGAAACATTTGTCTTGAATTAGTTCTAATATATATTTAAATCGTGGAGATAACGCCGCTGTTAACGTCTCTATCAGTGATATTTAACCTAATCTTATTCCATTTAAAACTCAACTATTTGGATAACAATATTAAGATGTTTTTAACCATTTTTCCCACAGTTTTAGCTTACATTTTAATATTATACTGCTATTTAGTGGTTTCAGTTTAAAATTTTAGATATGGTGAGCTTAAGGCGTGTTTCTTGTTAGATATTAATTGTTCGAACATTGCCTTTTGCTACAGCGGCTAATGAATACGGATATTTAAAGTAAATTAGATACAAAAGGTTAGTCTTGTTAAGTACTTTATAGTCGACAGTCGTTGTTAACGCCTACACTTTCGTTTTTATTACAACATAGATTTCAGAAACAAATAATCTATTAAAAACATACATTTAATTGGATGAATAAGATGAATTACAGCATCCATTCTCGTCTTTAAAGCCGTGGACCATTTTCCCAACCATCCCTAAGCCTGAGAAGTCCACCGTCATCACACTACAATGCCGAATCTCTCGTTGTTTATTCAATAAATAGTCTTCCGCGTCTCGTCAGTCCCCTGTCGACTCTTTCTGACCTTATTTTGAAGCACATCGGTAGCATTTGATAAGGAGATCATTTGAATTTTTATTAAAGTTTCTAACATAGATATTGAAATTTTGATACTATTTGGATATTGGATATATCTGTTGGTTTGTTTGTTTCTAAAGTAAATCTTCTTATAATTTATATTTTGTTTTGAAATAAATTAAAAAAATATATATGTACTTACAGTCTTAATATGAAAATATGACGTACGTATAAATGACGTACGTCATACGTATGCATTATTTACATAGCTATAATACAATTCATCAGTAATATATATTTATTATTTTTATCTTGTTTTGGAGACACTTTTGTTATGTATTTACTAAATGAATATAATTAAATATTTAAAATATAGAATAAAAATAAATCATCTGTATCCCGCACACAGCAGGGTAGGCAGAGGGTAACCTAGTGTTGAGACACTCCGTTTCCCACTTTCTGCCGAATTTTGGACACATTGTGTGTCGAGTGGCAGAACTCAGCGCCTCGCTTTGCCTCGACACCAGAGCGGAGAAATGGAAATATAAATTTACGTAAATATTTCATCTCCTCGAGTGGGGATCGAACTCACAACCAATCGATTTACAGTCACACTTTGTACCCCTACGCCACGACTGGCATCGATTTATATATTTATATGTAAATAATGTTGTTTATTTGAAGTGGTTATTCTAATATGTCGTGATATATGCCGGACTAAACGCATGGACTATTTATTCTCAGTGACTGTTATAATTAATTATAAATTTGGGCGAAAAGTGAGAAATAGAGCTATTCTATCGTCCCTAAATAATTCATATTAGGCATAACCTAAAATGAATTGCTATAAAAAATAATATATTAAAAATTAAAATAATAAAACATAAGCAAAGTCATAGTACAAATCAAATATATAACATATATCAATATAAAAAACAATAAAATCGACTTATTTGCCGACAAACCACACGAGTTTGATAAAGAATTAACACGAAAAAAAAACACACACACATACTATTTCGCATATTATATTTATGTTTAAAATTTGAATTTTTATTAAAAAGTTGCTCTCGTTTCGTAATTAAAATTAATAGTTACAACGCACGAACCTATAACTTGAACTCATAATTTGTAGTTAATTACTGCTCTATGTTAATATATAATATAAGTTACAAGATACTTAATATTTTTTTTAAAAAGCACTTTTTCTTCTCTTTTTTTGGGTCCACGCCGTGTCCCACTCGTAGCAGGGTAGGCAGAGCGAACTTGGGAACCTTTTGTTGAGATGCTTCGTTCCCATTAAGACACTTCCGCTTCTCGCTTTCGTCCGAATTCTTTGCATGTTGAGTGATGCAATTCAACGCCTCGCTTTACCAGACAACAAAAACATTAAATATTTTATCGCCTAGAGTAAGAATCAAATCCACGACCTGTAGCGTTTATAGTACATCCTTCTGCCCCCGGCTTCATATTATTTTTCATTAAATTTTGTAGCTTCACATTATATCCTGGATATAGCTGGGTGGGCAGAGGGAACGTGAGGTTCACTCTTTACGTGTTAAGTGGCGACACTCCACGTAACCTATTACCTTGTATTCTTAATAGAGACAGGAACTTAAAGTATTAAATAGAAACCAGAACCGCCGTGTACCAGTATACAGTCAAACGTTGTGCCGCCGCGCTACGACGGCATATTTTTAGACAGCTCGATTTCTTTTGTTATTTTTTTTTATTGGTAATTTATATATTTTTTTCGATAGTAATATGATCCTCAAATAATAAATAAATGATAGCAATGATTACGAATATAGTGTATAGATTTCAATTTGATCCGTATACGACGGTAAGCTTCCGTAACAAATGTGAATTTTCAAAATTTAGAAAAAGTTTATTATTTTTTTTAATTCCACGAAAATTAGGAAACGGAGTGTCTTAGCACTAAGTTTCCTCTGCCCACATTCTGAAGACAAAAAAAAAACAATTTTACATATTTATTTAGAAAAAAAGTACTTGTAAACACTACAAAACATATAAACCAAAGCTGGCCTCACTTCACCCTTACCGAGATTTGAACCTTGACCCTTACATTTGCATGATACATGCCTGTCATTAATATCCGCATTGAGCCAGTGGCAGCGCTCCAGGGCCTCTCGGCCGCTCTAAATCACACATTAGCCTATAAAGAGTCCGACGTAATATTTCTTACCGATACGAATTATTTGGTGGAAAGGGACAAAACGCACCGCCGCCGACGACAGCCTCACGATTTATCGCGATTCGAATTTAATAGGATTTTATACAAGGATTATAAGATGCAGTACGTAGTTTTTACTTTTGTGTGTTCGTTTGTAATTATATTAAACGAATTTTTTTTTTAGTTTATTCTTTAATTTTTATGTATTGCCTTTATTTTTTATTTTGAATAGTAGGAGAGGATGATCCAAATATACTCTACATAGAGACATTGTGGAGATACCAAAATTTGTAAATCATTATTAAAATGTTGTTATTTCCTTGAGTAAGAATTAACATCGCATCAATTTTATAAAGGAAACTTCGGCTCCCCATAAAAAAATAGCGAATATCGTTGATAACTCCAAATTATTTCAGAATTTCTTTTATTCTATGGAGGCTTACTTCCTTCTTTTTTATAACATTCTCTTTTCCAAGATAATCTTATGATCAAGAAATATTTCTATAATAGAAGTCAGATGGTGGACCTGCGGCGTGGAGTTCGATCACTTTCTACTCGGCACGCAATGCCTCTAGAATTCGGAGGAAGGTGAAGAAAAGAAGTATCTTAATAAGATCGGAGTGTCTTAACACTAGAATACTAGGTTCCCTGTGCGTACCTTTCTTTATACGGGATGCAGCGTGAAGCTAAAGAAAAAGAAGATGATGAACCTTAAAGCCGCTCCTTAACGTACCGCGACCTTAAAGTAGCTTGTCTAAGCTATATAAGTGCTACAAATGTATATCCTAATTACTTCACGATAAAACTCAACACAAGGTGTAAAAAATACCTTAATAAAAGAAGATATTAATGGTAATGAAAGAGGACATTTACAGTTCATTTCATTATTTCTTTTCCGATAAACCAAAGCGTATAATAAAATAAAACGACATTTTCCTTTTGTTTTCTTTAAAATGATTTTTTATTGAATTTTTTAAATATTTTTGTAGACTAAATTTGGTTATGGTACATTTCCTAGCTCTTATTTTTTTTTAAATGGAGCTAAGTACGAAGCATTGTACTGAACCGAACTTGAACATACATATGTACATACAAATATAAAGGTTTATTGATTTCTCATTTTGTAACACTATTTAAAAACTTATTTGAAAAAAAAAACTTTTATGCAGGATAAATATACTATTAAAATTGTGTTGGATCGCTTAGTTAACTTATTCGTGTCCATTTTAAAGAAATAAAGACTTATGAACAGCGAAGTTAACCATTCCATGTAGAATTCATCTACTTTGCATACAACTTAATACTTCGGTTTACTTTTTTTATTTAATTTTTTTTTTAATTAATTTAAAGCTCAATAGAAACAAATCCAATATTATATCACAATCACTTATTATCTCCAGACAGGAAATAGTAAAATATCCAAGGTTCAAATCACGACATTTAAGCGATTTTCTTCTTATTCCCCATTTTTCATTAAATGTCTAATTATTTTTAATATACATTTATTTCTTTTTTATTTTTTATATTCAGGATAGGATTTATAGTCGCGTCTATTGAAAAAAAAGTCCAAACACCCTGGCACCATGGCTAAACGTTCACATCAGTATGGTAATTCCAATTTTTTGTTCTTGCTCCCGTGTGGCTATGCCCGCTTGCAATATACGAATGTTTATTTATGTATATTTAAGACAAAACCGACCAAGCGTGAGTCGGACTCGCCCATCGAGAACTTGTACCAATTTCAGTATTTCAGTATTGTGATTGGGAAATATCTTATATGTTTTGACGATGCGACGAAAAGAGTTGACACAGTTAAGTTTGCGCGCACATACACTTATTTTGTATGAAATTAACTAAAAATATAAGTTTGTAATTTTTTTTCTATAAATTTTTACTTCTTCCTTCGTCCTAAATGTTATAACTATATAGCCACGGGAAGTACAGTATAGTTTTGATTACTCGGCCAATCATTCATTCAAAATGAAGCAAAGACGATACATAGATACTGATACCTCAACGCGATACCAAGTAAAATGGTTTTGACAGACGGACAACTAAGTGATCCTATAAGGGGTCCGTTTTTTTCCTTTTGACGTACCGAATCTTAAAAATGGAATCATTATTTTAGTTTGATTACTTATACTAAAAAAATAAAATTTAATTAAATCAGTTTCACGCTGTACCCCGCATAAAGCAGGCTAGGCAGAGGGAAACAAGTGTTAAGACACCGCGACTTTCCACCGAATTTTCGAAACATTGCGTGTTGGGTGGCGGAATTCAATGCCAGGTCTTGGTGCTAGAGCACATAAAAATGAAAATATTAATAAATAATAATTCACTCTCACAAAAGGGAATCGAACTCACAACCATCACGTTACAATCACATCATTGACCTGCCCCTTTTGGGAGTTGATTGGATTTTATTTACAAAAATTTTCGTATTTAATAGAAAAATGCTTAGTTATTTCACATGTATCGTAGGTGAACCGTAGCTGTGTGCACACTGCAAACGTAGTTTTTCCCACATAAATTCTGATTTCGCAAATACAGGATGAAACATAGATTATATATAGTATAATGCTCCAAACCTCTATTTATCATTGAGAAATTACAAGCAATACGTGGGTGTACTAGAGGGTGTCAACTTACATCGGAGAATCCTAAATCTTGGAATCTTGGTCTGTTTTATAATCATATAATCTCGTGTTTTTTGTGTATCAACAATTTCAACAATATCAAACAACAAAACATTAAAAAATAAAGATTGGGCCAATTCAATATAACGGTTGTATAAAATAATTATTTTAGGAAGTAGCAATTTTGTCGAACAACATACTTTAAATTGATATAACTTATTTACAAGAGCCGATTGTAATAAAACAAACCCTATATGTTAACGGAGCTTGCCAGAATGTAATAGTGTATTTGAATCGGTCGGGGAAAATTTTAAAAATCATTGTTTGTTTTCTATTACATTAATAAAGGTCCCCAATAACATTTTTCTTAAACATATTCCAAATACAAACCGATCTGTTACGATTTTTATGTAAGTATAGAGGTATAACAAGCTAACAACAATCTATTATTACACCATTATATCATAACTTCTATATATATATTATAATCAAATATAATCGAATAAACAGCCCTCTCGCTAACCAAGCTTCACATAAGCTTACCTCCAAAGATACTAACATAAATCACCTCTACTCTACTATACTATAAATAACGAATAGTTATATAAATACTAATAATAAAAGAAAAAGGAGTATATCTATAAAACAATGCATCTAATTATACAGTATCGTCTCGAGTTCAGAAGCAGAGGCCACGGTGTAATATAATTCCGGAGGCACGATATGTAAATATTGGTTATCAAGAACGCTCAGAGATAAGCTACTTACTATTCTTTGGAACTTACGTCTATGGGATAGATGATTTTGCGGATAATTTTTATATGGTCGGTTTTAGGGTTCCGTGTCTTTTAAGCAAAAAAGAAACCCTTATAAGATCACTTTCTTGTCAGTCCGTCTGTTTGTCAGAGATCTCAAGAACACATGGAGATATCTAGGTGAAATTCAAAACATATGCTTAAATGTACGGTCCCATGATTTCCTGAAAAAATTGTGTTTCTACATTTACTTAACAAAAAGATAGGGCAATATCGCAAGAAACGTTTATTTCGATATGATAGAGGGAATCAAAATTAATTAATATTAATTAAAGTACTTCCGGTTGAACAATGAAACTAGAACTATGAAATTTGGCGGCTGCCATATACAGGTAGTACTAGTTTAGGAAAAAATCTGAAACCTATACATTTGTGGTTAAATATTAAAAAATAATAGCCTAGGTATTAAAGCCTCTAGTTCAATTGAGGTATCGGATAAAAGAGCTCTAGCAAAGCGAAACTTGAATTTCAGAAAAAGCTCGTGATCTCCAATTTTTGTACGGAACCCTCGGGTGAGCCAAACTCGCGCTTGTCTGATTTTTAAAATATAAAATTACTAAATAAATTTAACTAATATAACTAGAAACAATTATATAAAAATTGGTTATTATCAGAGAAAACCTCACCGTTATATTTCATTATTGTACTGAAAAATAAATAAAAATTAACTGTAACGAATATTCGCAGCTGTTATTAGTGCATTTAATATGAAAATATATTTTTTATGTAAAAATTATAACGTGTTAAGCTATCCTACAAAGACTTCAAACTGTAGCCGTAGTGTAATTAAGAAACTTGAGATATTTGGAACATAGGATTTACAGACAGTTAAATAATTTTAGTGGAAAAAATAGTTTCCGTAGGAATTACAAAAATTATTTTTTAGTACTCGTCTACAATCCCTTCAGCAATTCTACCTCGCGTTTGAAATGTGCATTGTGTGTCAGTACCTCACTAACGATAATGTTTTAGGTATATACCTATACATATATAAATATTTTTTTCTATCTCCATTCTGTTTGAACACTAAGTTGTTTCTGCCTTCGCCAAAACTGATATTTTAATCTTACGTAGTATTGATGTTTGTAGTATACATTAATATAAAGAAACCCAGAAAAACTTTAAGTACTTACGAGTTTGGCTCATACACGTACTTACTACAGTCAGAAAACAAAAACGAATTATTTTTTATTCAATTAGGCCATTACACGCAGTTTTGATGGGCAAATGACATTAAAACATCAGTTTGTCAGCCCTATAGGAAACTACCGTTTTAGAAAGCAGCTCTACAGATTAGAACCGCCAAGAAACTCAATAGCTATCTTCGGTGAGATACATTTACAACAAATGTATAACAAGCGATTCTTATTCTTTTTTGTTTAATATATAAAAATATAAATATATTTTAGGTATAGGCATACCATTTTCCCACGATCAAAGCCAGAACAAAAAAAAACCACTAATGAATAATGAAATATCACATTTATTAATTTCCTTTGAGCAATCAAAATATATAATTTTTAAATTATTACTCCATTCCTTGTATACAATTTATTACAGTTTAATATGGATGAATAATTTGTCAAAATACCAATATATGGTGATATATTGAAGATTTAAAATCAACACAGTGAGTTGTACTTATGTGATAGATTTTTTTTTGTTAATAGGAAAAATATTTTCATAGTAGTATAGTTTTGTTTTGTCACTAGGAAATATATTAGAATGTAATGTCCCTCTTGCTAACTCGTGCTATACTTGATATAGTAAAATAAATTGAAAAAATAAGTTTAAATTAAAAACTAAACTAAACTTTTGCATCTGCCTACATGACGTTAAAAGTTATTATACTATATTTATGTATATAGAAAAAATACAAAATAGTTATTTTTTCAATTTCATTCAATAAAGTAATTGTTCTATATATGAAATAGTAGAGATGAAGAAGAAGACCAGTTTGATAATATACTTAATATATTTTTTTCTTAATATATTTTTTGTATAGAGAATTTTCAAATCCATTTAAAAATTTGTAGTTTAGGAAAATAGAAACAAAATTTTACAAATATATACAATTGAAATTGCTACTTTAGGGGAAAATTTCCTTACTTCTTTATTCGAATAAAAACTTAATTCAAACTAAATCAAATATTATGCTCTAAAATATTCTAGATCTTACCACTTTAGTACCGACGGACGATAAACTCTCACTAAATGTGTAATAATAAAATATTTTGTGCTAAAGTTACTTTTAACAGAATATATTTTAAGATTTTTTAGTTATATTCATCAAATTCACTTCATATTTGTAATTATAGAAATATATATTAAAATACCAATGTATTTGAAGTTAATAGTAACCTATTAACTTATTAGGTATGGCAAGGTATTGTAGGCCAAAACAACGTTGGATTTTTTAAAAATATTTTATGGTTCACTTAAAATTATTTTGTTACACAAATCAATATTTAACATTTGACTCTAAACATTGAAAGTTTTTATGAAAATAAGTTATTTATAAGGTCGATGAGAGCTTTATAAAGAGAGCTTGTATAACACAAGTAGATATGTATAATATTCAACCTAAATAATACAACGTATTATGGATTATGTAAATAAGTCATATTGTCTAAAACTTCTTTAAAGTATAATTTTGTTATATCATACTGTCTAATATTCGATATAAGGATATTTTTTCATATTATATCACAAACTACGAAAGCTCAAACATGTAATTGTCACAACAAAAACGTATTTTCATCAATTTACCTATGAAAAATATTATAAAAATGAATCTTATCATATTAAAATATTCAAAACAGTCCCAAATTGACGACTAAATACAAAAATTACACATGGCTTATTAACAATAACCTAATATACCTACAAAATTAAACATATCAGAAACTCTATTCGAAAAATTCTTTAGAAAAAAAATCAAGCTCACCTTCATTTTCCCACAAAATAGTGACACTTAAACACAATAAAAATCACAAAGGTTCCCGTCTAGCCGTCGAACATGCCATGCCACAAGATTATACGACCTATCCTCACACAGGGTACCGACTTACTAAGTTGTGGACGCTAGGCGGCGTCGAACTCCCTACTAGCTGGTCCGCCATTGGCCATCCCAAGAGGCGTGTCCACACAACGCCCTACCCTACCCTACCTACGTAGGAAAGTGGAAACTACTAAAAAATTCTTATGTCGAGCTTAAATCAGCATTTTGCGTGTCGGATTTCGATTTTGTGTGGATTTTTTTTTTGGTTTATGTTGTTGGTATTAATGTTTGATGCATACTGCTTTTTTTTATTTATGTTAATTTTTTTTATGTTTATTTTTTGTAAGTGTTCGGTTTTTTGTTATGTTGGATTTTTGTGTTTGTTTTGTATTTTTTTTTTTGGTATTTTTTGTATTGGTAGAGCTTTATTTTGACTATATGATATGACATTTGTGGGTTCCAATACCTCTCTAAGAACTTTATTTAGAATTAATTTAAATAAAGAACTTCTTTTGAGCTTTCAATATGAATACATGAAAATAAAAAATAAAAAATGTAGATCACTTGAATACGTACGGTACACGCATATGCTTTGAAACTTATCGATTTTGACGTATAATATCTTCGTTAATTATATAGGTTACTGTAAAAAACCTACGAATTTAACTACATCCTCTTAATACATTAATAATGACTAAATAAACAAAATATAGCAACTTCACACTTTTACTTGCCTAGTATAGAGGGAAGCCAGTGTTAAGATATTTTCCCCAACATTTCGCTCAATTTTAGAGACATTATAACCTAGTGATAAGACACTCTGCCCTCCGTTCCCCACTTTCCGCCGAATTCTTTTGGCATTACGTGTTGAGTGATGGAATCCAACGCCGCGCCTTGTCTCGTTACCAGAGCGAAAACATGAAAATATTAATGCCCCAAGTGAATATCGAACCCATAACTTTTTAGTAAAACGTTATAACACTGTACCATAGCGCCAGTGTTATATAGGTATTCATTGAATGATAGAACTACCTAATATAATAGTTCTGGTACTACATAATAGTGAACGAATTAATCACTAATGAACGTTAAGATATCAATTATAATTTAATTGTCATTAAACCAGTGATATAGACGTATATAGGTATTTTTTATTTTCAATTATATAATAAAATCCGATTAACTTTAATTTGAGTTACCAATAGATGTTTTGTAAATCTATATTGTATTATATTGTATTTCCAAAGTTTTAACTAAAAAGACTAATTTTAGTAATATATGTATAGGTATTCGTGGCGCAGTGGCACCGAGTGTGACTGTTAAATCGACTGGTTGTGGGTTCGATCCCCACTCGAGGAGATAAAATATTTATTTACATTTATATTTTCATTTCTTCGCCCTGGTGCCGGGGCAAAGCGCGGCGTTGAGTTCCGCCACTCAACACGCCTCCAGAACGTGGCGAAAAGTGGGCAGCGGTGTGTCTTGACACTAGATTCCCTCTGCCTACCCTGCTGTGTGCGGGATACAGCGTGAAGCTGAATGAAAGTACAGGTATATATTAAGTTAAAACACTCCATTTTATTATTTTCGCCCATTTTCGTGACATTCTCTGTTAATTTTTTGACACTATAACATTAATTTAAGTTTAATAAAGACTTCAATTATACAATTTTATTATACTCTAAACATCTTGTAAATATATTTACTCGACACACACATACTTGCCTATAACATTTATTTAACTTATTATACTATGTTCTTAAGTATTAACATTATAAAGCTAAGGTGGTAATGGTTTAAATCCAAAGCATAATTTTATGTTGAGCAGTCCGTTTATCGAGGAAGGCTATGGACTATATTGCATCATTTTTTTATGGAACCAACTATAACTGAGCTGCAGTCAGCTATTTCGACGATTTTGAATGTATCGCGTGTCATACACAACTTTTAGATTTTTTCATTTCACCACGATGAGTGGTAACGAGGCAAAGCGTGGCATTGATTACCGTTTTGGTGGAGATACTTCGTTTTTTACTTCTTTCCCTAATTATTTTTTCTAAAAGCATTTCCAAGGATTTTAAATATATTTTTTTAAAACTACACTATCTTCCTCACCCCTCCATTCTACTCAACGCTCTACATAATAACCAGACAGACGTACCAAGCACAGTACTTTACGGATTAGACGACGCAATCATCGCGTTTTGTCACGATGACTCTTGACTGAAAACCGTAATTTTGTATTTGGGACAAAGGTATTTAGGTCGGTTTTAGGTATTTAAGACGGATTTTCTACCTTTTTGATATATTTTTTTGTATGAGTTTTTTGAGTGCCTAACTATTACAAAGGTAGCTACTGTGCTTTTTATATTTATAACACAGTGGCTGACTGCAAACGTGGCGGTTGTGGGTTTGATTACCACTCGAGGAATGGCGTTTTTTGTTGTTTCTGGTGACGAGACAAAAAGCGGTGTTGATGTCCACCACTGAACTCGCAATGTCTTTAAAATTGGGTGGTGCAATGGCGAGCATGAGGAACGGGGTTCCTTAAAAGTACCCTAACAAAATGTATAGGTATTTGAAATATTGTGTTTGCCGCCAACCCTTTGTGTTCAAATGAAAAGTGGGCAACGGAAAAACAATAAGGCCTGTCGTGGCGCAGGGGCACAGTCTCGCGCCTGTTTGCGTGACAGGATGTGGGTTCGACTTTTATTCTAGGAAATGAAATAATTAATATTTTCATTTCCTCGCTTTCTTAAGGAGACGTTGAGTTCAGCCACTCAACACACAATGCTTCCGGGATTCGCTGAAATATTGAAAACAGAATTGTCTAACAATAATTTGTATAAGTATATATTTTATTTGTCATATAATGCTTTAAAATTCATCTACACCCAACATTATATCTTCACAAAAAAATTGTCTTAACACTAGGTTCCCTTTTGCGGGAACCTAGTGTTAGATGCGGGATAAAGCGTAAAGCTTAAAAAAAGTATATATATTCAGATACTGAAATATCCAAATAAACTACAGTAGGGAGGAAAATTAATTCGAATCGAACTGACTGTAGGATTGTACGTAATGAGCGTCCTCCCAGTTCCGGAAGTGGGAGGCATGGAGACCCATCTAGCTAACAATTACAGGATTTGAAAACGTAGCTCAAAGGAAGGTATACTCACACGTATGAAAATTTTAGATATAGGTACAAAATTTTTTTTTTTTTTCACTTCTCATTGTGACCAGATAATGCTATTTTATAATTCTAATAATAATAGATATATTCATTATATATTTTAGATATAGGTATTAAAATCATAAAAGGTTATTGATGAGGTAAAATACAGCGTTGAGTTCCGCCACTCAACACGCAATGCATCCAGGATTCGACGGAAAATGAGTAACGGAAGTATCTTATTGGTAACAAGGTAACGGAGTGCCTTAATACTGGGTTCTCAGGTTCCATCTGCCTACCCTACTATGTGTGTGATACAGCGTAAAGCTAAAAGAAGGTGAAAGAGAATATGTTGCTAAGAATGATTTTGAATGTTTTGAAAAGAATTTTAATGTCGGTAAGCTTTTGCTATTACATTTAATATATAATTAGATATAAAAGAACCTCCAGAAGTCTTGTGAGTAGTTGTCTTGGTTCTAAAACAATTATGGAACCACTAATCAAAAAAAAAAGACAAAACCCACAAGGATCTACATACGTGTTTTTCTTCATAATATATTTTTATAACAATTATAGATAGTTAAATAGTCAAAAAGCATAAAGCAAAAATATAAAACAATATTTCACATCAACAAAATATTCAAACGACTAACAATTACCAACTTTTGAATATAGACAAAATGTTTCCCTTTTGTCCCCATTAAAAGTGCTCCAAGAGCGGCGGAAGCTACCGGATTGGCCGGAAGGATCGATTTTTCATTGAAAAATTTGAAATTCTAATTGCGTTGACGCCCCCGCCATTTTTACGAGCGAGTAACTTTGTTAGCCAGCTCTGGTCCGCATCACGTCTTTTGTTGAATTACTGTTGTATTTGAAATGTTAATTCAGGGTGAAAATGGAACTTTTTATGAGCTTTTGGGATTTTTACAGTTATTTTAAAGTAAACTTTTCGTTTCGACTTTGTGTGAAGTAAGTAATGTGGTGACTTAATTGTAATTAAAAATAATATTTTTTTGCATTAATAACCATATTAGTTTAAAAAATGTAAATTTTAAATATTGTTAACTTGCTATATTTACCGATAGTGATATACTGTGTCTTATGCGATGGCAACATTGTTCATTGATAGGCCATGTTTTTACTAAAAACTAAATTAAATTAAATCAGCTTCATGCTGTATCCCGCTCGCAGCAGGGTAAGCAGAGGGAAACCAGAGCTAAGACACTTCGTTGCCAACTTTCCGCCGAATTCTGGAAGCATTGCGTGTTGAGTGGTGGAATTCAATGACATACTTTGCCTCGACACCAGACCGAAGAAATGACAATATAAATTTAAATAAATATTTAATTTGCTTAGATCTATTAAATATGAAGATAATAATAATATGCAAGAACAAAAATCTCGTTCAGAAATGTTTTGGCCTATAGCCCAAGATCCCGGAGCCCCCCGACCTACGTAATTTTAGCAAAACTGAAAGTTTGAGAACTTAGGCTAATATGCTGTTAAGAAAGAAGAGTTTTTGCTGTTTGATCCCGGCCTAGAATTGGATCATCAGGTAATGCCGGGCTCCGGAGCCCAACCCAGCTTAAAGGCCGGCAACGCACCTGTAGCTCCTCTGGGGTTGCACGGGGCCGTGGGCGGCGGTAATCACTTAACATTAAGAGACCCGAACGTTCGTTTGCCGTGTCTTTTTCATAAAAAAAAAGATTGTATGCGTACTTACTAACTTGAAAGTGGGGCCCTATCAGAGGTAGCGCCAACTTACGGTACATCTCTGTCTGGGAGGATGCTTGGGCCATCGTATTGGTCTGGATGCTTATAAGGGGAAAGAGTCCGTAAATAATATATGAAAGATTAAACCTTGTTAGTATAACGTAAGTAAGCTTGCCCCAATTTAAAACAAACTTAAAGACGTCTGTCAGTACTAGTTTTAGAGTAATCATTTAAAACCTATAAACATTTTAACATAATACTGTTACAATATTATTTTTTTTCAGAAAAAGGCTACTGACCAAATGTATGTAGCATTCTGCAAAGAATTTTACAGTACGAAAGTACGAAGCAACTCTACACATATGTTCCCGACAGCATTAGATGTTACTGATGCTTGCTCAAAACTAGGCAACGTAAAGTTAGATCTAGATCGAACGTCTAGATCGAAATCAAATAGAAATGTATGTCTTTGAAGCTACGATAGTATGTTTTACTAAGATATTTATATAGAAAATAATCGAAAATTGCAATTCGATGACGGTAACTTAATAATAGAAGTTTTAAATTTAGTTTTTACAGCTATTACGCTGAATTCCGACTCTCAACAAGCAATGCCTTCAGAATTATCCGGAAAGTGCTGAACGGAAATGGTTTCCCAGGGGCGGTGTGACTTAACACTAGGTTCCCAGGTTTCTATCAGGAAGCTGAAAAACAATATTAGTACTAAGCTTTTTATGTTACAGTGTGATTGAAAAAAAAAGTTGTTTTGACACGACGAGAGATTAAGTGAAAAAAACAATGGCAAAATAGCCTTATGAAGCAAGACTGAGTGATAAGAGGAGAGATCTCTGTTGGCCTTCCAGAATACAGTATTAATCATACTGAAGGAAGGTCGCGTATAAAAAATGAAGGCCCCCTGGAGGGCGTGTATGAAGGTGATATTTGACGACGTGAAAGAGATAGACCGTAGCGTGTGGTGATCAGTTCTGCCTGGCTATCCCACGAGGGCTAAAGCGTGAAGATAATGAATAGCTTTTACGTACTTTTATAATTATCGGTAAATTTCAGAATTCATACTGGACACTGCTTTTCACATTCTAATAATTTTAAAAAATATACATATATTAATAAACTATATTTTATTGTATTTTAGGTTTACGCTGTATCCCGCATACAGCAGAGTAGGCAGAAAAAACCTGGTGTTAGAGCTGGTGTAAGAGCCGGAAATCAACGCCGCGCTTTGCTTTGTAAAAATACATAATATGGGTACATATTATTCCTTCTTTTTTGTTTTTTTTATGGAAAAGTCACGGCAAACGAGCATTCGGGTCACCTGATGGTAAGTGATTACCGCCGCCCACGGCACCGTGCAACACCAGAGGAGCTACAGGTGCGTTGCCGGCCTTTAAG
>DWAO01000599.1:0-24051 GCA_018230605.1 Heliconius congener
TACTTGAGTTTGTGACGTATTGTGCAGTTAGAATATTCGGCGGCCTCTAACAAGTGGTTCAAGCTGATATGATGTGCACCAGACCAAAGATGGGAACAATACTCCATATGAGGCCGAACCTGGGCCCTATACAGAACCAATCGGTGTTTTGGCATGATGTATTGTCCCGCTCGGCCAATGACTCCCTATCTTTGAGGCCAATTTGCCCTTGCTTTCCAGATGATCGCAATACTGTCAGCTAAGGCCTAAGGCTAAGGCTAAGAGTATTCTCGAAAATGGTGCCATGATATATGGGATTTACTTAGTAAAAAAACATTCCCGAGAGAAGCCTCCACGGAAAACACAAGCTTGCACGGCCGGAGTACACAGTGTCCACTGTGATATCATCTGAATGGGGAACAGAACGCAGCCTTAGGCGACGCAAACGTTCTCGGGTATATCATCGGCAGCAGAAAACGTCGAAAGGGAAATTGATGCTGCGTCCATAGACAGACTGGCGAGACACTTGCCAGGACGATGGAAGTTTTGCAAGGAGCGCTGAAGCGCCATGTCCTAACTAAATACCAGGCCCTCTTCCTTGCTTTCGATTGCCGCAGTCCAGCGATGGGTTAGGTACGCCAGAACATCACCGGTTGAGCAACCATGGCGGAAGCCGCATATTAATGGTGATTAATCAATCGACGATCCTCCCGATATAACAAGAGCTGGCTGTTTATAATGCTCTCCATCACCTTCGAGAGCAGGGAGGTGTTAGGAATAGGCTTGTAGTTGAAAGGATCGGAATCGTTACCTTCTTCGCGATCGGGTGGATGAGAGCGCTCTATCATAGGTCGGGGCCTACGCTGACTGCCATTAAACTTGGCAGCCGCAGAACACCAGCAACTCGTGGTGTCTGCGCTACCTTGCCGCGCTGCAGGACTCCAACCGATGTGGCTCCTAAGCGTCTTGGCCCCCTTTTATAGGACTTTTTGAGGCCCATGTACGCACTATTGATTGTTACCAGACATTAAATTTAAAAAATATTTTAAAACCTATAGCTGAGATTTCACATTTTTATATGAAAAATAAAATAAAATTATTTTACTAAGGTACCATTAAGAAGATTATTTAATGAAAAACCTATTCCACTACTTTATTTATTAATTTGTCACTTATTAATACTGGATAATGAGATTTGAAAGAGCACATGTTCGAGCCGCCAAAACTCCTAAACTAAAAACAGTATTATCAAAATATTGTGCAATTGTGGTTGAGGAGCTACATAGGTCTAACATTAAAATCAAAAAAATCGGACACCTCGACTTTTTTTACCTGTCCACTTTGCGTAGAATGCCCCAAATATAGTTATTTTTTAATTTGTTTGACCTATATGAATCCACAACAAAGTCCTTAGCAAGGTGTCAACAATGTTTGCAGGATATTACCATATGAAACACTTGGTCGTGTTGCTCGTGAAGCTCCTTACGGCGGGCTCGGAAACGAGTATTTGAGGTATTCGACTGTTTCTTCTCAGAATTGGTCTTCTTTATTACTATCACCACCTAAAAAAGTTATAAAAACAAGTTATAAAAACATTTTAATTAAGAATGACCTTATCATATAGTTAAAAGTTTTATTTTTTTCACGTTTTACCCCAAAGGGTAGCCGGTAAGAATGGCCGGTCCCTGCTTACCTCTCTCGCCTCATCCACTGTCATCAACATGCACATACATGCGTCCTGGGGCAAAGTATAATTTAATGTATTGTTATTTTTTCTAACACTACAGTCATAGTCGGTTATTGTGTTGTCATATTTTTTTAAACGGTTTTAAAAATACAATAAAAAAAATATGCCTATAAATCCAAAATGGCCGCCGATACAAAATGGCGGATTACATATTACTTCACAACAACCTTTTTATGGGTATCAAATGAAAGGGCTTTATTGGTAGAACAGAGGTCACTATAAAAAAATAAAATTCAGATGGCCCCCGCGACAAAATGGCGGATTACATATTTTACACAACTACCTCAATATAGGTGTCTAAGGAAAGGGTTTGATTAGTGAAAAGAGCTCATTCTGAACAAACCTAAAATCTTGAAAATAAATTAAATAAAAAAATATTTTTATCTTAAACGGTTTTATTACAATAAAAGTAATGTAGGTAATGTACTAAAAGCTAAAAAAAAATACACACCAATCTTCTCATCAATCTGGGGTATTGATCAGACAAATAATAAAATCGTTGGGCGTTGCGTATCTAGAGTTAATACATAATAGTTTTACGTTTATATATATAACTCTTATTACATAAGCCCCTTTAAAAATAATTTATATATTTTAAAATAATTTGAAATATCTAACTGTAACCTTTTTTTTCCTTTGGTTAGTTCTCACTCTGATAGACAATTTGAATTTCTTTCATTTTCTCCTTCTGATTTCTTCTGAACAGAGTAGCGTTGACGTTGAGCTTCGATACTCAATATTGAGAATTTGCAAAAAAAAACCTTAATTTGGGGAACTGAATGTCTTACGACTAGGTTATTTCTGTATAGAAGGAACTACTATATACGTGATACAACGTAAAACTAAAAAAATAGTTATTCTAATAACAAAGCCAGGATTTAAAAGAATTAACTCACCATATCTCCAACCAATCGATAATGTCCAGCCATGATTCCGAGGCCATTTCTAGAATCCCGGGACTTCAACTGTCCGACACATGCCGCTGGTTCCTCAGCTGTCGTCCACATCAGTACCAGACCTTCCGGGAAGAATCTGGGAAATTGATGGTTAATATAATTTATATTAAAAAAAATATAACAAACAAAATTATTTGAACGTAGTGGGATTCGAAGCAGCACGCACCTATTCGAAGCCATTAACGAGGTAGCCACGAGATCACCTACTTTAGCATTAAAAGATATAATGATATAAATAGTAGTAAGATGAAAGATATAAATAGTCGCGATTTCGAGTCCCGCTGTTTTAAAATATTTATACAATAAAAATATTTTTCTTTCTTTAGTATGAAATAATACTTAAAACGAAAAATAATATGTTTATGACATATTAATAATATTAATAAGTAGTCAATTTATTTTTTATATTTGAGTATTTTTTCATGATATCCTGCTTTAAAAAGGAAATTGTTGAATCAATTAATCCTCATTTTATCAAACCTAATTTTTTTTTAGCTTAAATAGTAGTTAGTAACGCCTAGTATAAATAAATAAAAATCAGCTTCACGCTGTATCCCGCACACTGCAGGGTAGGCAGAGGGAACGTAGTGAAAGACACTCCGTTCCCCACTTTCTGCAGAATTCCGGAGGCATTGCATGTTAAGCGGCAGAACTCAACTCCGCGCTTTGCCTCGACCCCAGAGCGAAAAAATGGAAATATATATTTAAGTAAATATTTCATCTTCTCGAGTGGGGATCGAACCCACAATCAATCGGTTTACAGTCGCACTTTGTGCCGCTGCGCCACGAGCAGCCTAAATACTAACCTCAAATATCTATAATAATCCACAAGATACCACGGCCTGTAGAAGTGATCTTGGAAGCTGTTCTCACCGTGCCGTAGGTAGGTGGTCTTGCTGATGTAGCAGCCGTGCAAGTTGAGGCGCGCGCGCTCTATGTACATGTGCCGCCACGTCGGGAAGCCGTGGGCGCGCGGCGACCCGCACTCGATGCCCCAAGTCCTAACAATACAGAAAAGTGTTACACGTCGAAACATAGTAATAACTTACAACTAATTCATTATTATTGCATGAATTTCGTGCTATATGGTTACCCTAGGGCATGGATGCACAGACAGCGGATGCACAGTCGAGTACTGGTGGCCTGCCGACAGCAAAAATAATATTCTCATTCATACATTCGAAAAATATTGAATTCTATTCCAGAATAACACCAAAAAAAAATATGTTCGAAAATTCTTGAGGCTGGCCCGCCATCAGTTCATGAGTTGCCCTAGTGGCCCCTAGTCTTAATAAGTCTGTGCAACCATGCCCTAGAGTAATAATAATCAAGTAGCACCACTCACCTAACACACATACAACGCCACACATCAGGTTCCCTGGCAGCAACATAAAGGCCCCTGCACACCGCGCTGACCCGCTCCAGGGCGGCCGCATCCATGTCCGCGCCGACCACCCACCGCAGTAGTAGCTGTATCACCTCGTATGGCAACCATGAAATATGGGCACTCTGGGGATATAAATTGATGAAGTCCATGAGGCAACACGCTTTGAACGCTAGTACAAGTGAGTGCGTGTGTTTTCTTCGCCTCGCCTCGCTATCTCCAATTTGTGTCGATTTTAGGACGCGACACAAAAGAGGTAAGACGAACGAAGCCGAAGGGAAGCACTCAGTTGAGTGCGTGCACTCTTGTATTCAGCATTGCGGCCAATGGGCATGATGACAGTTAGTAAATATCTCTAAAATTATGTATTTAATTAATGAAATCCTATTAATAGATTACAAGACGCGCATAAATTTTATTATTAAATGTAGAATTCATAATTATTTCGAAAAATACAGCTAGCCGCCATGATATGTAGCCGCCATGTATGTATGTAAATTTATTAAAAGTGTGACTTAAGAGGAATTAAAATAAAAATATTCTTCTTGATATTTTTTCTTGTAAAAATAAAAGAAACCTAAAAATTTATTTTATAAATCTCTTATCTTTTAGGAAGGTAGAAAGTATATGGAGGTACTCCCAATTTCGATACAGTGTTTAGTAGCAAAACATCCGCTTTGTTTTACCAGTATTATATTACCAATATTTTAGCAGGGAAATAAAATGATCTAAAAATGTATTTAACACCTAGACTTTTGCGCAATGTCCCGAAATCTAACATAAACACAATATACTGCAATGTACAGAATAAAAAGTGAAAGAAAAATTATTATTCTTTACATACCGTAGTCTGAAACTCCGGTTGGCACAGATAACCTTTCTTGGCAAGAATCCTTTGCATCCTGGACAGGAAATCCTCCCCTTCAATGATATCTTCATCATCACTATCTGGTGCATATTCTGCTTGCATCGGTTCAACCAGCTCAGTCACCTCTATAAATAAAATTGTATATTCTATTAAACTTTGAAAATAATTTTTGAAAATTCAAAGAAATGTTTTATATATATAAAATCATTCTGCATTCTGCAACTATGTGTTGATATTTCAAGAAGTAAAGTTATATATTTTTGTTTATCAACTTTTAAAGAAATATAGTATGACTAAACACTATTCTACTGAAAATGTAACAGTTGTGGGTTTGGTTCCCACTCAGGGGAATGAGTAGCTTTCATTTTTTACTTTGGTAATAGAACAAATATACTACTTAACACGCAATATCTAGAAAATTATACATTCCATGGTGAATGAAGTGTCTTAACACTATGTTCTAGAAGGGATATAGTGTTAAGACACTATGTTCCTTCCGCCTATCTTCCTGTGGGATATATTATTTTGTATATTAGCTTTTATGTGTTTCTATATACTACAAATGATATAATAATAATCTCTTCCATGGTAACTAACTTGGAAGAGAACATAAAATGAGAGCAATATAATAACCAGAGTGAAAGGAGTATGAGTAGTCTAACAGTAAATATTGTGTACAAATTAAAGTGTAAAGATGTTAAAGAAGATTGACTTAATCTTCTTCAATTGAACATTATTAGGATTTTATTTTATTTGTATATGTATTTACCTTCAGGTGTGTCAGCTCTCATCTCTGAACTTTCATAGAGCCTGCTCTCAACATCTGGAAGAATCTGTATGGCACGTTTATAGAATTGAATTGCCTCATACAACTTTCTGACACGCTCCATTTCCATTCCACGTAAGAATAATTGCTTTGCCTAAATAATTACACCAATTTATTATTATATGTTAATATAAGCAGGGTAGGCAGAGGGAATATAAAAAACTAATATTTATGTTCGTTTTGCCTGCCTACTTTTATATTTAAATTGTCTACTTTAACCCTTTACATTTTCAAGAAAGGTATAAAACAATATACTCATATACAACTTATTATAAGGATGTATTGTCCTGAAAAAAGATTATTTGTAAATTCAATTTTTATATGTAATTAAAATTGAATATTTATTCCAGTTTGTCATACTTTTCCCAGATACGAGGATAGGAAAAAGTGGCCTTACGTTAAGACAACTCTGTTCTCTGTTCACCACTTCCTGCCTAATTTTCAATATATTGGATGTTGAGTGGAGAAACTGAATGCAGTGCCGTGCAGTTGTATACCACAGCAGGAAAACAATATTTATAACTCACACAGTCATCAGGTTTAAGGCTGTAAATATAATCCTCAATACAAAAATTAATCAATTTTGTTACTAACAAAATAATATAATTTCATGCTAATTTTATAATATATTCTTTAATAACATAAATTAATCAGCTTCATGCTGTGTCCCACACACAGCAGAGTAGGCAGAGGGAACCTACTGTTAAGACACTCAGTTCTCCACTTTCTGCTCAAAATCTGGACCTCAACTAGGGAACCAAATCTACAACCCATCGCATTTAAAGTCACACTTTGTGCCTTTGCATTACAATCAGCCTCATTCATTAATAATATAAAAAAAAAAATTTATATACCACAATGCAAATCTGATCTATAAATAAAAGAAAACTACCACAAACCTTTCATTTAACTATATCTATAATTTTTTTTTCAATATATTTTTTTGGTTTAATTTTAGCACTTTATAAATTTGAATAAAATTATTGTGACACTTCTGTGTCACAATAACTTCAATCAACGTCACAGCATTCAAATTTAAATGCAACAGTTGTGAGTTAAATTCTTACTTGTAGGAATTAATTATAGTCATTTCTTTGCTTGGCTGGTGTGAAGGGATATTTGATAATACATTCTCTGTTGTCTTTGCCTCCCTGGATATATGCAGATAACAATGTGAATATAAATAATAATTTAAAGCCTTACCCTTTCCACATCATTAAGATGTTCTTCTTCTTTTGGAACTTCTGAACTACTAGGCTGTCTTTCTTTTTGAGGTGATGGATTCGATCCCAGCTCTTGTTGCCATTGCTGACGGAACACTTCCAGTTCATCATGGACATCTTTTTTCTTCAATAAAAAAATGTTATTAAGCCAAAAAATTTTTTTTACATTTTTATACTGTTATTCGACTCTTAGATAAAAATACTCGGAAGCCGTCTTGTTTTTCTTTTTTGTGTTTTCTATATATTTAATTTTACTTAAAACCAATAATATTTAAAAATAAAAGAACATATATTATTTTCAAATACTAACCACATTATTGACATGTAATTTGTCCAGTGCTTCAGTAGCTTCCAGCAAAGAGGGATTTGATGAAGAAGAAGAGTCTTCTTGTTCTTCTCCCTCACATTCTCCGGCTCCTCCGGCACCAGCACCTGATCCCTGTGCGGTTTCCTATAATATGCATTATATTTGATTTTATCCAAATATAGATACAAAATTTATAGCCTTTCAATATTTTTCAATTACTTATATGCAATACTAAGCAACACATTGTGTTGATAATAAAAACAGTGGTATTAGTAAAAAACTCACCATTTTTTAAAATACACTTAATATTTTTTTATACTATTAATTAACTATGTTGAATTTAAATGACTAAGCACATTTTAGATAATCATACAATAATTTGTAATTAAGATATTTTTGCAAATTTTCGCAATAAAAACTTGCAATATTGACATTAATGATTTAATGTCAAGTGTCTATTTATTGTTTATTGTTTTTATTTATGATTCTTAGGCGTATCAGTTGAGTAGATTGTATTTCAGTTTCAAAAAGTCTTTTAATTTTTTGCTCTTAAGATAAAAAACTCACTAAATCATTATCGTAGTTATTTTTCCGTACAAAATAATTTTGTGCTAGTAATCAACAAAGGATATCATTTATACTTATTTAGAAAACCGACCAGGTCGGTTTCCAAGAGGCGCAGGTCCGAGTCCCGCTACATAATAATAAATATTTTTCTTTCCAAAATGTGGAATAAAACTTTAAAAATGTTTCAAGGATATCATTTAGCTTAATAATAATTGATTTTTTTTCATCTTCACGCCGTATCCTGCAAGGAAGGCAGAGGGACTCTAGTGGTAAGACACTCTGTTTCCCTTGATATCTGTCGTTGATTATTATGATTTATAAGGAATCCCACCTCCTAGAATTACATATGATATACAATACTTGTTTTTAATCTAATCTGTGCATGTGAGCGATTCGTAATATTATATTTAAAATATTTTTATTACGATAACCTTTTCTCTTCTATCTTTTACATAGTCTGTATTCTATTCGGTATCTGTGCATCCATAGTGCCATTTTCCACTTAGCCACTTACATAGGTTCCGTACTAATACCTATCTGTCTGTCATTTATATTTACTTAGTATCTACGTAAATCTATTAATATAATGCAATAGTATTCATAAATTGTTAAATATTGAATTTCTTTTTAAGATGTAACTAGATTATAATCAAAAATTCCAAGAGTATTATAGTTCTTAAGATTTTAATTAACACTTCATCCCGCTAGATACTTAATCCATCAAAATGGTAAATAAGATTTTCTTTAGTATGAGTGCATTCCGTAATGACCAGTCTATTATTTAACATTATTTTTAAGATTTTCCACATGTATAAAAATATAACTTACCATATTTACAATATTTTGTTAGATGCAATTCATGCTATTATTCAGTCGTCAAGGCAAGTTAAGACTTCAGAAATGGTATGTAGCACACCCAGACAAGCTGAAGAAGAAAATAACCAGAGAACTGATTACCACTGTGCTTGCTCGAAAGCCAAAAATGTGCTCATTTTTGGAATGGAAAGATGTTAAAGTGGTTTATAAAAGGTACATTTCAGTATAAATCGTCATATTACTTTATAAGATAAGATTTGTATTATTAAAAGTATGTACACTTTTAATACTATTAGTACTACAATTTTTGTTTATATATATGTTAATACCGGTATTTCTTTTTAGATATGCATCATTATACTTCTGCTGTGCAATGGAGCAGGAAGATAATGAGTTACTAACACTAGAACTCATACATAGATATGTGGAGCTTCTAGATAAATACTTTGGCAGTGTAAGTGTAAACTTGTTGCTCTAAACTTTTGAGTATAATCTATATTAGTTGAATAGCTTGTTTGGTTAAAAGCACTAATCTCAAGTAGTATTTTTTTGAACAGTATAAACAGTTTGAACTTTATTATGTGTGTATGAATACAATTATTTTTACTTATGCCTTGTTGGCACTCAATAACTTTCCAAAACCTCTAAATTACTATAGTACTATAGTGAGAATGCAAATGAGAATCTTAGCCATATGCTAGAGAGTACAGAGTGCAAAATATTACACTCCGTGCGGTATGCAAGCTATCTTTTTGCCTAGTCTTCTGTCATTAGAATTTTTTGATCATGTCCTCTGATCTATTATCATTGATACTAATTTTATTAAGATTGATCAAAGTCTTTTCCTACTCTCATAAAACTTACTTTTCCATAGTGTGTTGTTCAGTATGTCTCTCCATTGTGGATCAATCAGCTAAACTCAACAATCAACAAAATTCACATTTTTTTATTCTTCTCCTGTAATACCCATGTTTTGCTGCCACATAAAAGTGTCAGTAGCAGCACTAAATGTGCACTGCATTCAACTTGCAATGTCCCTAATTTGATGCTGCATGGAGAACAAGATATCTTAACATTCATTTCCTCTTGCTTATACTGTTATATACAGTGTGAAGCTAAAAAAACCAGAAATAAAAACATATTATATTATCCTTTCATTTACACTGATCTTGCCTAGAATGCATAATGATTTCTGAGAACTACTGTATTATTTATATTTTAAAAAATATGTTATCTACATATTTATTAACTTACTAAAAATACATTTCAGGTATGTGAATTGGACATAATCTTCAACTTTGAGAAGGCTTACTTCATTTTGGACGAGCTGGTGCTCGGAGGAGAGCTGCAGGAGACCAGCAAGAAAAATGTCCTAAAGGCGATAGCGGCACAGGATCTACTACAAGAGGTCAGTAGCCAGGATAATGAACTTGTGTAAACTTGCCATAATATGAATATTGTGTAGCTTTTTAGTAATAATTCATATGACAAAATAATTCTTGAAATCTCTTACCTAGCAGAATATATTCGGAAATTCCTTATTATGTTTTCAAAGAGAAAATCTTTTGACATGCTATATATTTGATACAGGTCATAAAGCACTTGAAATGTTATGTTTTGTTTTAAAAACTTACAAAAAATTGTTGTCTTATATTAATTGGGACTATAATGCATTGATTGCAAGAGCTTTTAAAAAACAAGAAAAGAAACCTTATTATTTTATGTTATTCAATATTTGAGTGTTTTTATTTGTTTTATTAATGGCATGCATATTATTGCAATCACACATTTTTTTTTTAATATTCGTGTAAGATGACTAAAATCTCTTATAAATAAGTCTTTTATTTTTTTTTAATAATTTATAAAAAAATAATATATTGCATCTGTGAATGGTAAATTTATATAAGCACATATTTATATTTCTGAATTAATCTTGCCCCAATCACTAAACTTTCTCCATACAAAGATTAAAATAATATAAATATTTAGTTAGAAACATTTCTTTAATGTCAGAAAATCACTTTAAAAAAATTAAATAATATCTTGCCTAAAATTCAATTCCTTGAAATAATTTTGTTTTAATTAAATTTTTCAATAAATATTTTTTATAGTATATTTATAATAGTTATAAGTAATGTTAATGAAAGGATTGTCATTGGATAAGAGGACCAGTATGTGAGGACAGTGGCCTGAGTAGTGCCTTTTTGTTAACATATGTTTGAATTTTAAATTAAACTCTAATTGGATTAATCTTGTGTATATTTATACATTTTTGGAAACCCAACATTTCAACCACCTTTGCTTAGATAAATATATAATAGTTGTTACTTTAAAAAAAAATGTCTATTGAAGTAATATCAAGTAAAAGATTTTACTTGTGGTTTCGCCAGCTCAGGACTTATTCTTACTGTGGTAACTGACCACAGGATAATTGGATACATTGAAACAATTAACATGATGTAATATAGTATATTCCTTTTTTGATATACAGACAATTTAATATAGAAATAATATTTTTTTAATTTGGTGCAGTAGTTCTTGCAATTAACATGTTTAACCAAACAAATTTTCCAGCTTTATAACCATAGTATAGAAGTATAAATTAAAATATACTTGATTAATCCATTTAAAGAGATTCATTAAAAATGTATAAACATCGGGACTATCAAAAATCTCAATATCTCGGCATATTATATTGTAGGAGCACTGCCTTTTAGATATATGAATAGATATTATTATATCTCTTTATGAAACATATCTCTTATTGTATTGAATATGAAATAATCTATTGATAATAATCATAAAGTAGACCATAATATTTGTTAGTATAATTAATATATATTTTTTAAACATTCTATAATTAGTTGAATAACACGAAACTAAACTCAAGCACTTATCTGTGACAACTATACATTCTTAAATTAAAAAAAAAATCTATATAATATACTTCAAATCAATTTAAAAATAATAACTTTTGTCTATATTCTCTATGCTTTATTGGCCAAAGCCTAACAAGACCCTAAGCTTTTTACCCCTTATGCACTGCACTGCTAATATTTCCCATTTTGGTGTGACGTATGCATGCTGGTGGCGGTTCAGGACCTGAACGATGGGCTGATACATTGATGACAACCACATATATACAGAACAGTATTGTATACTCACATAAACACTTTTACATGTTACTTATTAATATCTTAGATCTGAACATTTAGTTATTAGTGAGGCTGACTGACTGTAAACATGAACGTCGGTTTGATTCCTGCTCCAGAGAATGCTTTATTTTTTTCCTCAACTCTGCTAATAAGATAAAGCGCGGCGTTGAGTTCTGCTACTGGTGTGCGAAACAGAATGCCGTCCCTCTGCCTACTCCACTATATAAGGAAAACAGCGTGAATCTGAAAATAGTAGTTGCTTTTCTATTTAAAGCCTTCTTTTTAGATTTGTAGTCTGTCAGTCACTTAGTATAATTAGCGATGTAGTTGTTGAAAAATAAATTGAAAACTTATTTAAAGTTTATCATTGGTAGTGTAATATGATGTGTAAAAGAGTTTATGATTATCTGTTGTTTATGATATTAAACATTTTTATTGTTTGTAGAATAGATAAAAACTTAATGCTTTCGCTTTTTTGTTGCATGTTTGCTGTTGTATGTGTTTGCTCAATTTACTCTTGTCTTATTTTTTTTAAATACTCCATAAAACCAAGTATTTTGCCATTTCATGTTGTCACTAAAACACTATTCAGATATATTTAAATAAGTAGGTATTTCATAGTATTAATTATTGTTATTGTTTATTCAGTACACATCTACATATTATTACATAACATTTTACATGTAATTTAACAGAGTTAGTTTGCCTATGGTTTAATTAAATATTTTTATTATAAAATATTCCTACATATTATGTTAGTATCATCAGGCTTTAATTTAAAGATATTCAGACATAAGACTCGAGCTTATTTAGATATTTTCTAATTAATGCTATTTTGCTTTCGATTTTAACTACAATTTATATTTTACTATATTATCTGTATTGACTCGGCTCATTGAAATATGCTTAGTATCTATGTAGCTTAGAATTTAAAAGTTATTGTGAAACGGACATTGATTTATAAATATTTATCCTTTTTAAAATGAAAGTTAGAAAAATGAGGTGATAAAATGAAAATTCATTAGATATTTGTAAATGAGTGTCCTCTATTTGTATGTAAGTATGGCTGTCTGTGCATTTACTGTAATGGGTTGTCTAAATACATTGGTTTTAACTAAAATTTCTGTTTTCTTGCATGGTTCGGATCCCCTAACCTAACCTTATCATAATCTGTAGCATGATTTTATCGTTTATACATATATTATTTGTATCATATTATTCATTACATAACAATACAAGTATATATTTATAATTATAATTTTTATAATCATGCTACAGTCTCCTTCACATCAGTCAGAATAAGAAGTGATGTCAATGCTTGAGGTGGTGGATTTGCATTAACACATTGACAGCATGCAATAAATATTAAAAGTCATGCCTAATTACAAATTTTGTGAATTTATTCAGATATTTAAATTAATAATGTTGTTGTATTGTTTGTTACATTTTATTTTATTTATTTAAAATTTTGAATGACTATTGATAAAAGTTAGGTATATTAAATGATTGCAAACTACATAAATTTAATTTATACAACATAGCGCCTATAATCGAAGTAAATTATATAACCAAGCTTAAGTCCCACTAATTTGTGGGTTGTTACTGTTACCTCACCATGTGGGGTGTTATGCAATAGGACGAGGCCGTCGACGGAGCCCTACGGGAAGTCGGACTTCTCTGAGCCCTGCCTCCAGCTGACGACGACGTGGCGCCTTCGTGATAGTTCATCGAGTCAGCGGTTTTTAAAGGACTTTCGTAAAATCATAAGTGTTTGGTAAAATCATAAAAGTCCAGCGTTAATTAAACATACATAATTATATTAATAACTTAACTTTGAAGTTAGGCCCTTTTGTGTGGCTTTCGTCTTTATATAAAATCTTTACAGGGAACAGATTAAACTAAAAGTTTTAACTGTCATGTGTGTAAGTCTTACAATCAAATTAATTCGAATTTGTAGCATCTATAAGTACAAGTTATTAATAACTAATAAAACCTATAACCATTTGTATTTATAATTAAAATATTTACTTTTCATAACGTTTTAACGAAATGTTGTATATTTGTTGTTCCGTTTTTTTCTTATTATTATTTTCTATTTTTCTTATCTTAAATTAAATATTACTATTCTCTCTTGAAACAACGACAATTTTCTTATTATTATTTATAATTTGTGTTTGTTAAATTTTATGTTGTTAACAGAAAATATTCATGTTAATTCTTTTCGAATTTTATTTTTGAACATAAGTTACTTAATAGTGTTTTGATACTAAAGAGTTTATATTCGTATGTAAAAGATATTTTATTATGTGACAAATGCTAATTTCTTAATCGAATTTTCGAAATAAACTAAACATTCCTTTATACTATAAATAAAAAAAAATCCTATTCATGTGTGATCTCATTTAGAAAATTTTGCATGTAATGTAAGTTTTGTGTGTAAAATTATAATCAATAAATTTTGTAACTACTAACTAGCAAATACATTTGTAACTAATTACTTTATATTTCAACCAATGTGTGTAACGATTTATATTTTTCTGATAAATATAAAATTTTATTATCTTGGACTGCATTTTAAATTAGAAAAAATCTTTATTTTATAATACATTAGTTATTAGCAAATATTTCATTCATTAATGGTAATTTGAAAAATATATTTTAAATGTGTTAATGTAATAGCATTTTTTGTTGTTAATAATAATACATTGTTGAATTGGCTTTTTATTATAAATGCCGATAGGCTTGCCGATAAGCGATAGCTCGGCTAATATGGCCACGAGCGACACTGGCTCAGTGATGACCCCTTGTTGCAGGAGGAGACCCCGCAGGGCTTCTTCGAGGACCACGGACTTGGGTAAAATAATCTGCTGCAAGAGGAGTTTTAGAAGAGGTAAAGAATACATATTCACAATTGTAATCATTAAATAATTAATTATATAGATTTACTAATAACTACTGATATAATTATTTACATATGTTCAATAAAATGTTTACATTTTTATAATATTAGGTAAACATAAATATGTATTCTTTTTCTTCGAGTTATTATTGTACTATTAATTCACAATTTTTTATAACATTTCTATTTAGTATTTTTTTAAATTAATAATCTTCGATAATTATACATTTTGAAATTCAAGTTACGTGTATGTATATTATGTATGTTTGTTTATTTTGTTCATATATTATATTTTAATATTAATTAAGTTCTTCGTAAATGATCAAATATTTATTATAAGTTTCTGGGCAGAAATAGCAGTTTTTTTTTTCATATAATCTGTGGCACTTTATTAAGATTTTGAAAACAACTAATTTTGTTCATTTTATTCATTTTACGAGCAAATTTCAAATACTTTGCCAAAATACACTAAACCTTTCCTTACAGAGGCTTTATATTTAAAAAATATATAATATTATATGATTGTTATAAACAGTTTGTCAATTTTATCATTCAACCCAGCAAAGTAACATTTAAATTGGCTCTAAGTAAATTTGATAAGTAGTAAGACTGGTTTTAGGATCTACTTTCAATATCTATGCATTGTAACCTGCATTTATTTGTTGTTTAAGCTAACACAGTCCCATATGATCTCATATCTAAATCCATATCCTTTACAGTTGTCCGTAACAAAAATAATATTCTGGCCTAAGTACTTACCATTCTCTATCCCTAGAGAAAGTTTACGCATAAATTGTACTGTTACTATTTTTAAATAAACTATACTATTTAATATTACGATGTTTCATTAAAACAAACAACAAATAGTTATAAAATTTTATATATTTCCAAACATTGTTACAAAATATTTGTTTCTTATAATAATATCTTTTTTTAAATATACATCAAAAAGACCTTCAGTCTTGATTAATAGTAGCTCATAGTATTTATAAAATTATTATTAAATCCACCATAACAATGTTGATACACATGCATATACCGGCACTGTGGTTTTACTTAAAATTACAATAGTATAAGGTTAATATGAATAAAATTACTATAAAAAAAAAAAAAAATGTGAAATATTAATTATCGCTGGCAGATTTAGCTTCAGGTGTGGACTTCACTGTCTCAGCAGTGGTGGGTTTTGTGGTGGGGTCCTCTGAAGGTTGCTTATTGGTCGCAGGTTCGGCCTTCTCTTGAGGTTTAGATTCTTTAGCGTCTTCGGTTTGTTGCTGCTCGCTGGTTACTTTAGCGAGATGCAAGGCGGCGAGCAACGCTGTGAGATATCTGCGAACGTCCAGCTCTATTCCTGATAAAAAAAAACTCGTTATTATATATATATTTATTAAATATTATAAAGATTACAGATTTATTATGGGAATACATATAGATAATCTTAACGCTAGTTTTTAGGAGGCTAAGGCTTATAATATTAAGCTGTATAAGGAAACAATTTTCAACATCCGTATCCAAACGGAAACAAATGAACGTAACTCAAATGTTTAAAAGCCAAATTATATAACATAATAAGAAAACCTTTTAAAAAGATAAAAAAATAAATGTGCGTTAAAAATCCAGTATAAAACATCTATATTTCATCGATATGTTGTTGTTCAATACTAACCGTTGTCCCTCAGCTGGTTGACCCTCACGGCGAGGTTGGCCCACACGCGGCGCGCTGCCACTGCGCTCAGCCTCCCTACTGTCTGTACGGTGTGGAGTGCTGGGTCACTCTCGGCTGCTACTATTTCGTCACCCACCGCTGTTGAATTTATATGTTTTACAATTTGCAATTACAATTTCTTTTTTTTTTAAAGGATGGATGCCTGCTAAACACTACTATTCTAAAAAGAGACGAAAATCAAAACCATATTAATATTTCATATAATTAATATCAACTAGATTGAAGCAGACTGGGAACATTTCATGTATTACATCATCCTTACTGTTAGCAGTACGTTTTCTTTTTATTTCTATAGAAATCATGTTGCATATAAAAACAATAACATATATAAATAAATTATGTAACTCTAACAAATTATGATTTGTAAAAACAGTGAGTTGGCTAGTAACGTCAAAATTATGTATTTTTTGCTGCTATAATTTTTTCATACGCTTTGCGAGGTATCGACAGGAAGCGCAGATGGTTAAGCAATTTAAATTATTATAACTTTAATCATTGTATACACGATATTCACATTCACTTAAAAACAAAAATTAATAACTATTAAAATTCTAAACTATGGAAATCTACATAACATTTGATAATATCTATACATTGTTTAAACATTTGACAAAATTCTTATTTTTATCGAGAAATTTCGTATCAAATCGTAACAAGATTTCTTGCCTTAGTCTTTTTCTATCTGAATTCTTAACTTAAACGAGTTCAAAACCCACCGCTATCGGAGTTAAAAATCTTAATATAATTATTCATAATCATAACTGTATGAAGAATAATCAAATAATGGCCAGAGGCCAGTCGTGGCGCAGGGGCAGAAAGTGTGACTGTAAACGCAACTAGTTGTTGGTTCGATCGCCACTCGAGGAGATTAAATATTTATGTAAATTTATATTTCCATTTCTTTGCTCTGGTGTCCAGGCAAAGCCCGGCGTTGAGTTCCGTCACTCAAGACGCAATGTAACCAAAAATTTGACGGAAACTGGGGAACGGAGTGTCGTAGTATTAGGTTCTCTCTGCCTAACCTGCTGTGCCCTGCGCGTATATATAGCGTGAAGCGGATATTTGATGAAGAATACTGATAGTTCAAAAAAATCATAGTTTACATTAAATAGATAATCAATTCCAATTTTTATATCTAAATTATTTTCTATTATATCCAGTTATTTGTATGTCCAACCAATATTTAATATCGTTGAAAAAATTGCAACGATAAAAATAAAAACAAACACTGAACCGGTTTCCGGTGTTATTTTAAACAACTCGTAACAGTTACAAGTCATACAAGTTCTTGGAGCTTCGAGCAGAATGTTGTTTTTTTTTAGTTCCCAATATCAATAAAGCGTAGAGAAGGCAAATATATGTAATATATAATTAAAGTGAGTACAGCACCAGCCGTAGCGCAGAGGGACAAGGTGTGACCGTAGACGGGACAGGTTGTGGGTTCGATTCCTACTTGAGAAATGAATTATTTAACATTAACAGTTATCGAGGCAAAGCACGGTTTCGCTAGGCAACACGCAACATGCCTTTCAAATTTAGCAGAAAGCGAAGAACTGAAATGTCTTGACGGGAACGGAGTGTCTTAACATGTTATATGTTTCCAGATTCCCTCTGCCTATCCTGCTATGTACGGGACAAAGCGTGAAGCTAAAAAACCTATAGCGCATAATATAAACGCTGTTATTAAACAATGACCTTGCGCATTCTATTGCGACGGTACGGTAGATTTTGTAAAGCGTAAGTAAGAATTACTTAAAACGCAATAACATATCGACACTATCAATAATCATAATTATATAAAGACTGATATCTCTGATATATACTTAATTTTTTTTATCTAGAACATTCGAAATTATGTAGAATAACCTTCAATGAGGTATTTATTCAATATCGGGTATTATTTTTGTATTTCGTATCTAGTAAGAACAAAACAAAACACGATTCCTTTGCTTAACTTTTTTATAATCTTTTAAAATGTTGCTTTAAATTTTGAAGCTACAAGTAGATAAAGCCACAGTAAAAATCATCGGGAAAAAACTGACAACATAACATTTTTAACGTTGTTTCTAATTCCATCATACTTCTTGAATAGAATAAATACGTCATCTAGTAATACTTGATCGGTAGTTCAGTTTTTCGTCAAATATATTAACGAAAGCGGCGTCACATAAACAAAATGTTTGTTTGTCATAAAACCTTAATGACTTTGGTTGAGAAAAATCCACTATAAGGTACAAATATTATGACAATAAAAATGCCAACTCACTTTATCGTTACTTGTTGGCAACGATGTGTAAGATATATAGACTTATATGTAGTTTAAAATTTCAACTTAGATTGAAACGAATAACTTATTCTGAACTCTGATAATTGAGTATCCTTTACTATCAAATAGACAAGGCACAAGCGTGTGACTGTACACGCGACGGTCGGTGGGTAAGATTCCTACTTTGAGTAACAAGGCAAAGCGCGGCGTTGAGTTTCACAACTCAACATCTGAAAAAAAATAAAGAAAGTAGGGAAAGAGGAGTGTTTTAACACTAGGTTCCTTCTGCCTACCCTGCCGTATGCGAAAGAATACAGCGAGAAGCAGTAAACAAAAATAAAAGCTATATAATATATCCTCACCATTAATTTCTTCCTGTGTAGGTGGCAGATAGTGATTCAACAATTGCATAGCATACGAGGCACCAGTATCGACGCTGGTCATGGCCCTCTGTCCGTAGGCAGTCGTGAGGAGCACATTGGCCTTGGCCCATGTCAGCTCTTTGAGAGACTTCACACGTTGTTCCGCTACCTCCTTAGCGCCGTACACCTGTTGGAAATTCACCTATTTTTATAATAGGAAATTTTTGTATTAGCATGCAATCTAAATAAAATTATAACTTTTGGTAAAGATCAAATGTGTAGTATCAAAATTAGAATTTATTATATATTTTTTTAAATTATGGATGGATAGATATAAAAATTTAAACTAGATCAAAATCGATATATTACACGATAGACATTAGCCGTTAATAAAAAAAACACGTCAAGTGCGAGTCGGAATCACCCACTGAGGGGTTCCGTACTGATTTCAAGATTGTAGGCCATCGAGAAGTACAACTTATAAATGTTGATAATGTTAAGTTTGCGGGCGTATGCATAGTGCATTGCATTTGAATGAAATGAACTAAAATTATGTTTATAATGGTTTTTTAAGTAAGTAAGTACTTAATTCATGTCAAATTGCATCATTATAGGTCCACGAGAATAGGGTTGGTATTTGGTTATTCAGCGAATTTCATACAAACTGATTACATTGATACCTCCACGCGATTTCGAGATAATATAGGAGAGAAGAAAATAGGATATGTAAAATAAGAACTGTTATTTTAAGCGAATAAAATATCTATCTTGTAATAAAAATGACTAAATATTGTTTTATTTATTATTAATGCCAAATCCAATCACAAACAAGAAAAGAATGAAGGTCGCTCACGACCACAAAATTAATACGACAGCAACAGGTTTAACGCACCAAGTCACTGCATAGTAGATTTGTAACTGCACTTTGAGAACAGCTCCGCCATAAGTCGACTTTGTTTTGTAACTTGTATATAGATTTTCGATTATATTATAATGTCTATAATTTACATGAAGCTTCTTAAAATATTTTTGTTTCTCTTGAAAAAAAAATATTCCCACAGGTTCCGTACAGAAATTGAAGATCTCGAGCTTTTTCTAAAATTCAAGCTAAGCTGAACCAGAGCCCTTTTATCCGATAACTCACTTGAACTAGCGGCTTTAATACCAAATTTTGCCCCTGTTTTAAGGTTATTACTCGCTAATACTATCTGTAGATGCTAGCTGCCAAATTTCATAATTCTCAACTAGAATCCATTAGATTTTACCCCAGAGCCCTAACAGAAAGAGGCATGTAAAAACCTTTATTCATGTTACTGCAGGAGTGGTAATGTACATGAAGTACCTACTTACTCACGAATATGTAACAGGCGAATGAGCAGAAATAATGGTCGCCTTTGTTTTGGCATATTATACCTACTTGTCTTGTTATTATTTTTTATTTCAAGTTAATAAATTATATTATACGCAGAGACGATAATCTTCCACTCTAAATTTATCTTGTAAGTTGGCATATCACAACATAAGCTATTAATAAAATAACTTATTTTATAAAACCAGAACAATTAGTTTTTTGATAAAAAGTGAACTAGCAAATGCATTCTGTTATAATAAAATAATATTAGGTACTATTTACCTATACATCATTTTTCATTTCAGATGTAAAAAATATTTTTAAATGCATCCGCCTACGGGAACCTTCTAGATGGTACATAATACGAAGGTTCTGAAAATCCGGTTCAATGTCCGTCAATCACGTACTATCACGCGTAGTGATATGGTATCTTATCAGACCGACATTTTCACCCGAATAGAATACAATAGATTAGAATGGTCAAAACGAGAGGTTATTTTTTATGTAACGATCGGTCGTTATCAAATACAGCAGACACTACAGAGACATCCTTATGATAATATGTTATGTGATCCGACTACTCCACAATGTGTATTTACAATTTTTAACAAAAAAATCAGAATCTAATCAAGTTCTGATCAAACCATGCTTGAAGTATATCCTTTCCAATATAAAAAGAATCCTCGAAATCAGTTGGCGTGATATTGAGTTATTCGCGTATTTGTCGCGCACATATTAATGCAAATTTAAGACTTATGTGATTTTCTCATGGGTAACATGTCAGAAATCGACCAAATCAAAATAGGATCACATGGAAGACACCAGCTTTTAAATAAAAAAAAAACAATCAAAATTGGTTCAATCAGTCAAAACTTTTGAGGTAACAAAAACATCAATAAACTACAGTCGAATTGATAGTCTCCTTCTTACGGAAGTCAGTAAAAACATATAGCACAACATTATGGAGGTAGTGGAATAAAAACACAAGCATGGGCCTGTAATCGTGATAGCTTGTGGGTTTGATTCCCTTTAAATTTGAATTCCCTTGAAATAATTTATATTTTCCTTTCCTCGCTCTGGCAACAAGGCAAAGCACGACGTTGAGTTCCGCCACTCAACACGCAACGCCTACATAATTCGACAGAAAATGGTGAACAGAACTGTATTAATGGGAACGGAGCGTAACACTACGTTCACACTTTCTCTGCCCTGCTATGAGCGGGATACAGCGCGAAGCTAAAAATATTCATATCTTATAAATTTATGAAATAAATAAATATGAGTGCTTAGTAATCTAAACTAAGGAATAAGCTTAACGAAAAAAACATTGATCTGAAACTATTATTGCAATCTCCGAATACAATATTTTTAAACATTTTATTCGTCTCCTAAAAATATTGAGTAAACAAAATACAAACAAAAACATACAAAGGAACATGAACAAGCTATGTAAACATCAATGTGGCTGTGCAATTCTGCCTGAGGCGTATCACGTACACCATCAACGCAACTGTACCAATCTAAATTAGTATCTCGATTTCTCGATGTATAATTCGGAAAGGTCAAGTCAAAAATGTTATATAGATCAAATTATATAATTCTTACGAAATTTTTATTTTTAATTTCCAACATATCCACATTTTACGTAACAGGAAGTAGGTAGTTGAATAAATCACGGGTTTAGTCTTATTTAAATCTAAAATTACAACGTTAAGATGATATTGCATATCAGTAGGGTTCTTGGCGGAATCAAACTCAAGACATCCGTTTATCAGAATCGGGAAACACCTGTATTATAAATAGAAACGCTTAATTATTGCGTGTAACAAGCATATCCAACAACAATACAACGCGAGGGTATCGTGGTTGTAATAACTTAGTTTCTATTCGCTTAAAGTTGTTCATTTTGTTCGGGTACTAAGGCAAAACCCCGGCGTTGAATACTGCCACTCAAAATACAATACCTCGAACAATTAGGTAAGTAGGAACGGAGTGTCTTAACACTGGGTTCCCTCTGCCTAGCCTGCGATGTGCGGGATACAACGTGAAGTTTTTTGTTTAAAGTTGTTCAAGTAATGAAATACAATAATAAAATATAAGTAGAATCGTATTACAAATTTCAGTGAAAACAACAAACAAATGTAGTAGTTTACATCAATTTCTCGTAAGCAACATTTATCTTTCACATTTCGTCATTTAATCGTAGCAAGATTATATATGATATGCATTTAAATCAATCAATAACAGTTTAGATATAACGGTGTTAAGATGTCAATCTTATCTATGGTTGCGACATGGATACAATTAACTTAATTATATGATAACGTATTAAGGTTAAACTGCTTTTAAATAAAAATAAAAATTATATTTGTTTACAAATATAGTGTATGTCCCAATTCAGCGGCAATCAACATGTTTCCCTAAATGGGTGAAGGGCTATGTTGTCATCTTTAAAATGCAAAACATATCGAGAAAAGGCAGAATAATAAAAATAGTAAATAAAAATAAATAAAAAACAACAATAGTAATTTTAAGAAAACATCAAGAAGATGGAAGAAATATTATTCAAACAAAATTAAATTGCTCGCATATCGAACCCGCACCTACCGATCTAAGTCTTTGCAATAGTAGTATGTAAAATAAAAAAGCAATTAAAAACAACATATAAACCAGTTTTGTTTTACCAATTCGTTCTATATTTAAAATATCTTCATAAAAACATTTCGTAATGTGCTAAGCATTAACGCATACAGAGATGTACGAGTAAATGTTAAAGTCATTATATAGATATGTTGCAATTGTAAACTTTATATGTGCAATAATAATTACAAAATAGCTCAGTTCTAACACCGGTTTGTATCGCAGTTTTTAAATGACCACAATTAATTAAATGCTTCATTATAATATTTAAAGATTTAAAAAAAAGGCACAAACGCTTTCGATTTACAAATTTCGAGAAAACAGTTTTCGGACTTGTCGATTTTACACACCATATTTATCGTAGCTGAAGATAATAAAGTTTTAAAGGACCGATTCTATACATACTTTCAAATATAAACAAGAAAAGAGATCGAGAAGTTAGAAAACCAAAACTATATTTATTATGATAGAATCACATATGAAAGAATCACAGATGTATGTAAGACCCCATATTAAAAGAAAACCAAAATATGGTCTGCTATGTGTATCTATAAATATATCTATAAATAATGTTACCAGTGCACTCGTTAATAAGCAAGTGCATTTATTAGTAAGTACTTTTTTTTATTAAGATGCTAAAAATAAAAAAAATATGATAATTTTCTCTGCTCGAAAGCCCTGGGCTTTACACATAACTGTTGTCGAGTCAATCTCTATATAACAAATAATAAATATCTTAATTGAAATTAAAAATTATAAATATGAAAATTATGCTTCACTAGATTTCTTCATCTATACTTAATAATGCTGTACATAATAAAAAAGATAAATGAATTACTTTGCTATACGCTGTAAATTTAAATGGGCTTTTAAAATAGTATAGGTTGTTTTTTTTTTATGGAAAAGACACGGCAAACGAGCGTGCGGGTCACCTGATAGTAAGTGATTACCGCCGCCCACGGCCCCGTGCAACCCCAGA